>OVBJ01000825.1:3224-41085 GCA_900406535.1 Noccaea bulbosa | reverse complement strand
CTCATAGGCATCTATCTATGGATCTAATGGGCATCTATTACCCATAACATACTTCGTTTAGTCCTATCCTTATTTTTTGAAAAATTTAGTAGCAGCTTGCTTTTTAACACAATCCTTTAACATTACGTAAGAGTTAGTGCTACCAAAACAGGGGAAATTACTTATACAAGTATGAAGAAATTACTGAACTCTAAAAAGCTGAAAAGAAAAGCTGGTCGCGTCGGGTCGGATCTATTGGATCGGATTAAAGTAGGGTCGGGTCACATAATGAGCGAAATTGAAAATTCATCTTTCTCGTGATTCATCTGGTGATTTGGTTGCGGTTGCGGGTTCAGGATTTAGGGTTACTCGTGCAAGTCCGGAGCTAAATGGAGAATCCATCATCGGATCATCAAACTCCCGATACCTCTTCCATTCCTCTTCCCATCGACGGCGAACTTCGCCACGATGACGCCGTCGTCACCCAAGTTCTCGAGCATCAGATTCCGTATGTGTGCTTTCCTTCTCTACTCGAATTTCCTAATTCTATTGCTCTTGCTTGCTTGGATTCTCTTTACAATTTCCGCTTTTGGCTAAAATCTCACCGAGCTATCACTTTCTCGTTTACTGAGCTGTTGATTGCTCATATAGTGTACTTGGGTCTTGGAGAAGGTAACTGATTAGCTTTTGATATTGAGCTCTACCTGGGAATGTTGTTTTGTTTCTTGAGCTTCAATTCGACGACTCACCTCCACAATTCTTGAATTTCCGTATGTGTTTTATGTTCGTTACTTGATATTCGGATTGATTTTGTAAGTTTAAGGATAGTGCAAGAACAGTCGGGTTCACATTTTGTTTTTCCATATGCTGGTTGGTTGCTAAACTTTTCAAACTATTTTTTCTTTGACGTACCTTCTTGCTGGTGGTTCTCCTTCTACCTCTCTGCATACGTTCATGTGTTAAAAGTCTCTCGACATTTCTCTGCTAAAACAGATTGACCTTTCTTTTTCAGTGGAGCTGAGCCGAAAACAGAAGTGGCTGAGGAAGAAATAAAGGGCACATTAGAAGCAATAGCATCTACCGGGAAGTTTTGGTAATGCCACTTTCTCCAGATAGCTATGGTTTTCATTGGTTTAAACCTGGCATCATCTCTTCTCCTTACCGTTTTCTGTTGTTCGATAGAGTTTGATGAAAATTGATGATTGGTTTTCTTTCTGAGTAATTCTGGATTTTAGCGTTTCATCTCTAATTTTCCCACACCTAGTGAAGTACTTACTTATCTTATAAAATTACAGGCATGACTGGGAGAAACTAAAAGAAATGCTATCGTGTTGGTTGAAGAAGGTATGTTCAGGTATACCACCAGCGTGCTTACAATGCGTATTTTCATTATACATGCTTCCCGATTATTTCAGTCTCTAACTATCTATGTGATGTCTTGTAAAGATTCTGTCAGAATATCCTGAGGCAAAAATGACGGACGAACAACAAAAGGAAGCTCTCGGAGAAACATACTCAGAGCTGGTTAGTCGATTGGATGAAGGTCTATATCTACCCATTCACTAGTTTTGTTTATCTGCTAGCAAAAAAATAACGTAGATAAGAATCTGAAACTCTGAGAAGAGGCTAGCAAAATCAGGGGTTTATTGTCTCATCAGTCGTTATCTATCTACTACTCCACACTTCCTCTTTTTGTCAAAATTGCTGCAAAAAGATCTCTCTGTGTGAAGTTCAAGAAAGTATCCTGTGTAAATGGAATGAAATGGCTTGTCATAGTACAGTGTGGGAAACATATGCTGAGAATTGCTTTCATTCAGTTGTCTAAGCTGTTTTATGCTATTTGACCTTCTCCAGTTCTATTTATGCTTTTTTCGTACCTAGAGAATCTTTTGTTTGGGAGTATGAAGCATGTCTAATCGGTTGTCTTTTGTTCTTGACTTGTTTTGTAGCTCTTCGTAATTTCGATGAAGGCCCTCCATTTACACTGCAGAGGCTCTGTGAGGTAAGTAAATGCGTTTACTGGTCGGAGATTTCATAAGCTATTAGCTCAACTCCATACCTTCATTCTGTTGTTCAACAGATCCTTTTGGCTGCAAGGACCATCTACCCAAAGCTCTCAAAACTCGCTCTTGCGCTAGAAAAGGTACGGATTTGAAATCATTACCTTTGTGATTTGTTAATTGAAATGCTCATTTTCTCCCACTAATTTAGCGAGGAATATTTTCATCGGTTCCCTGCAGAATCTGTTGGTTACTTCTATGCTATCCATCAGTTCTACGGACCCTCAATCACAGACCACAGGGGATGCAAACGCAGCAACCGAAGACACAAAGACAGCTGCAGCAGATTGGGGACCAAATGGAATTGAAGCAGTGGGAGGCGACAAGGATGAGATAATGACAGAGGTGGAAGAAGCAGATGTTGATGACGCCATGACTATTGACATGGAAACGATCGATGAACCATCAGAGATAGTGACAACGGCGAGTGAGAGTGAGACGCCAAACGAAATCAGTTGAGTTTCTGATTTTGCGCTGTCACTTCCTTTTGTTATGGTGTATATATTTATTTTATCATTTCGTGGGTATGTTTTGTTATTTATCTTGAATTTGTCAACTTTGTTCTCTAGCTGCTGCAATACCATCATCGGATTCAGTGGCTGCAGAGGAAGGAGATTCGCGATTGCCTTGAAGTAGGTGCCTGAAGAGACAGAATTTGAACATGATCGGCTTTGAAAACTGACCTCGAATATAATGCTTGTTCTACGCGAGAAGAGACGTTTTTGGATCTTGATCTTTCTCTATATTAGTAGTCTTAAAAAGGTTTTTGTTTTCGGTTGTTTTACAAGGTTGATGCTCCAAATCAAAGACGAAAGTCGAAAGAGAAGTAAAAAAATATATAATAGGAAATGTGAAATGTGAAAAAAGTAAACATACAATATGCTCAGTACTCAGTAGTAATCATCCAGCTGTGATAAGGTTGGGTTGGGTGTATTGTTACAAAGCACCCTTGGGTTAGCAATGGAAACGGTTTCGTTTAGGTTATCATTGGCTGAAAGTGTTGTTGACGATGGCAGGTATTACAACTCTTAATCATGATGTAATGTAAGCTCACATCATCTTACTATCTTCTGCATAAAATGATGCTTTTATAGTTTTATAAAATGACTTGCCTATGATTTACCCAAAAAGCCAACTAGTATGAGAAAAACGAAAACATAGATTTGTGATATGAAAAAATAGAATCATGATTTCAAAGGAGTAGTATATTATCTATCCACATTTAAATTGGACGAAGATAGGTTTTCAGATGATATAATTTTTCATCAGCAGAATATACAATGAAGCTCTCAAGTCTCATGGCAACATGATCCACAAAATGACAAAAAAGTATCCTAATCGAGTTTAACATTGCGACCATGAGAAGATAATTCTTTCCTTGACAAAAGTATCTGGAGCTTCTGATTTCGTGACTGCGTTTTAAATCCCCCGGAAAAGAAGACATTGGCCATGGATCAAAAGTATTGATCCCTGCAAGGAGAAAACACATGTTACAAGATAAAGGTCATGAGACTCGAGAGTTGTTGTACTGATTTGATAAGCTTGGCGGCTGCTCAGGTCTGTAGATTACCTGGAAGGGTTAAAACAAGGGGCCAACCGATGTGAATCCAGCGGCTTTAACATCCTTAAGCGTAGATGATAACCAGTCCAAGCCTTCATAAAGCCCGTCTCCACGTAGAGCACAAGTTCCTTGTATGTGCCATTTCCTGTTCTTGAGATCAAATAAGCCTAACCCTTCGCATACTTCTCTCGGTGACATGGCTCCTCTCTAACATCCATCAGGGGTTAAAGAAAGCGAATCGAGAATTAATAAATCACAGATGAGAAACAAGACTAGAGATCGATTTTTTTACCATGTCTTGTTTGTTTGCAAACACCAGAATGATACTGTTGAGCATGAATGGGTCTTTTATGATCTCCTGTGGAAATCAGAGAGCAGGTTAAGGAACAATACAGAGAGATTTTAAACTAGTGTCCTCTGCAAATCGTAAGGTAAAAAACCTGAAATTCTTGCTTTGCTTTCCCAATCCTCTCTCGGTCCAAAGAGTCTACCACATATATCTGCAAGCCCATGTTAGAGTACACTTTATACCACGGTGAAGTCAATAAAGATGGACAAAAATCTCAAGATCGGCTATGAACATATACTACTGCCAACATATGCCATCATGGAGATTAGCAACCTGAAAGCTAAGAAGTATCTGATCGAAAGCACAAAGCTAGAGGAGTATGTATATACGTACAAGTCCATCGGTATTATTGAAGTAGTGCCTCCAAAGAGGTCTCAGTTTTTCTTGGCCACCAACATCCCAAACTGTGAACATCACATTCTTGTACTGAACTTTCTCAACGTTGAATCCTGTGTAACAATTGTTTAAACTGTCAGCAAACATATCTTAAGCAACCAAAGGGAAGATGATCCAAAAAATGACCATATAAAAGTATACTGTAACATGAACTGATATCAGGCCAAGTAACATAACAGCACGACGCAAGAGAAGTTCACAGACATCATGACTTAAGGCTTCAGACGTACACAAGGCACATACAAAAATTTGGCACAATGTCAACTTTTGTGGTATAAGGTCTCAACAGAATGAATCTAACAGCTTAAACCGAACATCTATCGAAATCTTGTTTAACGTCCCACTAAGTTATTAGCTGATGATAACAAGAATAATCACAGCTATCACAATAACACAGATTCTGCAAAGATCTTAAGAAATGGGCAAAAAAAAGCACATAGCTTACCAATGGTGGGAACAGTTGACAAAACTTCTCCTATGTGAAGCTTGTAGAGAATAGTGGTTTTGCCAGCAGCATCAAGCCCCAGCATAACGACCTGACAATGACATCATCGCAAAATTTGATTAAAAAAAAAAAAAAAAAGCAACAAACAGATTCAAAGACACTTGTTCAATTATGTTCATCATGCGTCACCTCACGAAAGCAGAATCAACCATCAACTATATGTTCACGATGAATCACATCAAACAGTAATAATGGGTCTACCAAGATTTCAAGCACACGAGGGAAGAAAAATAAAGCCAGGCAACACGATATTGAGTTTAATTCTTTTCCAAAGCCCCTAAATTCAGAACATCAAGATCATAAAAGCTATGAATTAAACCAAACGAATCAACGATTGATAACACGAGATCCGGTCAAGATAACCCAGAAAACGATCGAGATTCTCCATATAAATGCACCAGAGGAAAGAGGAAACCGAGAGAAGATGAGTTACCCTCATTTCCTGATTGCCGAAGAAAGTATCGAATAGTTTACGAAAAGCTTGACCCATCGCTCCGAATCCAAAAACCTCTCGGAAATTAGTTTTTTTTTGTTCCTTATCGAGCTACAGAGAAAAAGAAATCGCAGAGAAAATCAGGCGACGACGATCGATTTGGAGGAGGAATTTCAGAGAAATTGAAGCGAATAAAAGGGCCTTCGGTCCAAATGATTTCGGAAAGAAGTCTTCAACGGAATATTCATATTCCATTTTGATTTTCATATATTTTACTTCCGACATGCTCTCATTTAATTGACTATAATATAATATTAGGCATATAATGATATTTTTCATAATCTCAAGTTGGCAACATGTTGTATTGTTTCACTAAATACAATCATCGTTTTACCCAGTGCTAAATCTCGTTTAGCCTTTTCACGTTAACTATTTTGATTAACAGATTCATAAGAAAATAGTTGAAATTTTTATTAAAATGGATTGTGATAGACACTGAAGGTTTTCTCCATTGCATTACCTTTATTTTTTTTTACTAAATTGAAAATATTCTTTATAAAAATGAAATAGTTTGGTTTTACAATTTGTGTGAACAAAAAGTTAAACCTTTATATAACAGGAAGTACCAATACATGTGTTTACGTCTCCCTCTCCCGACCATAAAATAAGTTATAATCTAATGTATTTAGGCTTTCCACAAATTATGATTTGTTGCAATGGGTTTGGGTTTCCAACGTGAACGGGTGAAACACACAGAGATCAGCATCTACGAGAACGCGATAAGTTCCATCCACCACGAATTTTACCTACCAAACCATACTCATTTACTATGATTTTATCATGGGATTGTGAGCCATACCAAAACAATCTTGCCTACATAATAAAAGGAAAGGAACAGTGAGATTCCGTTTATTATGGAGTTGGAGTAATAACGCTAACTACGTGAGTACGTACCATAAACCTCATGGTAATCCTAGACAGATTTATACCAGCATTTAATCTTTATAAACAAACAGACTTTGTTAAGAAAATCAAATAGATATCATAAGGGATTAGCTATCAAACATTCAAACATATAACGGTAATCCTTTTTTTTTCAAATTGATTTATTACTTAAAAATGAAAAAATAAAATCTCCTAAAACTTTCAGTAAACTGCGGAAACAATGCAAAATATCTTAAGAAAAGAACAAGTCAATACTCTCTAATTAGGAAAAAGAATTTTAAAACCTTCTAGAAATGAAGAAAGTTCTGTGAGAGAGGAGTAGAGGAGAGAGGAGAGAAAGATTGGTAGAAAGTAGAAACCAACCACCGTCACGATCTTTATACTTGCTCGGTGGTTCATCCTCAGCCATTCCCTTTTTTCTTATTTATTCACTCATCACTCTCCTCTTCCTTCCTTCACTACTCGCACACCAAACCATGGCCAAACCTTCCAACCCACCCATAGACTCCCACGTGGCAGTTCTCGCTTTCTCCTTCGGCACTCACGCCGCTCCTCTCCTCGCCGTCACCCGCCGTCTCGCCTCCGCCGCTCCCACCACCGTCTTCTCCTTCTTCAACACCGCCCAATCCAACGCCTCCTTATTTCCCTCCGACGAGACAGATCGCCCGGCGAACATTCGAGCCCACGACGTCGCCGACGGTGTTCCGGAGGGATACGCGCTCACCGGGAGACCGCAGGAGGACATGGAGCTGTTTCTCGTAGCGGCGCCTGAGAATTTCAGGAGAGAAATCGCGGCGGCGGAGAAAGAGATCGGTAGGAAAGTGAACTGCATGGTGACGGATGCGTTCTTCTGGTTCGCGGCGGATATGGCGGCGGAGACGAATGTGAATTGGGTTGCTTTCTGGAGCGCCGGACCGAATTCGCTCTCTGCTCATCTCTACACGGATCGAATCAGAGAAGCCATCGGTGTCAAAGGTTAATAAAAAACAAAAATCCAATGCCAATTTGTCCTTAGCCAATGAATATGAAATTAAAGGAAATTTGCCAAAAAGAGGATTAAGAAAATCCGATCTGAAGAATGTGCACTGTGCAGTGATTATATGCATTTATGGTAAATTGATTTGTTTTCTTTCTAATACGCAGAGGTAAATGTTCGTATGGAGGAGACATTAGGGTTTATCCCAGGAATGGAGAAGATGAGAGTCAGAGACACACAGGAAGGAGTTGTGTTTGGGAGTTTAGACTCTGTTTTCTCAAACACGTTGCGCCAAATGGGTCTTGCTTTACCTCGTGCCTCTGCGGTTTTCATCAACTCCTTTGAAGAATTAGATCCTACTCTGACCGATAACCTCAAATCGGAATTCAAACGTTACCTAAACATCGGTCCTCTCGCGTTATCATCTTCTCCCTCTCAAACAGAGACGACAGTGCAAGATCCTCACGGCTGCTTGGCTTGGATAGAGAAGCGATCCCCTGCTTCTGTAGCGTACATTAGCTTTGGTTCGGTCATGACGCCGCCTCTTGGAGAGCTTGTGGCGATAGCACAAGGATTGGAGTCGAGCAAAGTGCCGTTTGTTTGGTCGCTTAAGGAGAAGAGCATGGTTCATCTGCCAAAAGGGTTTTTGGATCGGACAAGAGAGCAAGGGATAGTGGTTCCCTGGGCTCCACAAGTGGAACTACTGAAACATGAAGCTACGGGCGTGTTCGTGACTCATGGTGGATGGAACTCGGTGCTGGAGAGTGTGTCCGGAGGTGTACCGATGATTTGCAGACCGTTTTTTGGAGATCAGAGATTGAACGGAAGAGCAGTGGAGGTTGTGTGGGAGATTGGAATGACGATTATCGATGGAGTCTTCACGAAAGATGGGTTTGAGAAGTGTTTGGATCGGGTTTTGGTTCAAGATGATGGCAAGAAGATGAAAGGTAATGCGGAGAAGCTTAAAGAACAAGCACACGAAGCCGTCTCTTTGAAAGGAAGCTCATTTCAGAATTTTAAAGGCTTGTTGGAAGCAGTTGTTAACGTTAAAGTTTGAATACAGAAAAAAAAAGAACGCTTTCCGTTAATGGTTATAAAAGTAGAGATAATATTATTGCTCAAAGAAGAAACCCAAAAAGCCGTCTTTTCCAAAGAAAGCTTCTTTACGAAAATGATAAGGATGGTTTGATGTAGGTTAATAGATAACAAAGAAACAGTTTTTGGTTGGAATATCATCCGTTAATCGTTATAGACAAACAAGTCTTAAAAAAAAAATGTAAATTTACGCTTATCATCGACATCGACATCTTCCAGATAAAAGCAAAGCATATATAGAACTGACTGGAATCTAGTAAATATTTTATGTCTAGACTGTGATCCTGATTATAACATTGCCGAGAAGCCTAAAGAAGAAGCACACAAAGCTGTTTCTGCGAAAGGAAGCTTCTTTGATAATTTCATGGATTTTTTTTTTTTTTTTTTTTTTGAATTAACAGGATTCTGGACGTACATCTCCAGACCCAAAACCACAACATGTAATATGTCCTAAGCAGCACTCGATCCTGTACCTCTAAGCTTTGCCTAGGGTTTACCAGTCGAATTTCAAGCGATTATTGGATGCAGTTGTGAACGTTTTTGAGTTTNAGTTTAAAAAAAAAAAAAAAAAAAAAAAAAAAAACACTTCGTGAGTTTCAAGGGATGGATTGTTGGAAGCAGTTGTGTGGACGTTTTAAATTAAACTGTTTGAATAAGAATAAGAATAACACTTTGAGCATTTCAAGGGATTGTTGGATGCAGTTTTGTGAAAATTTTGATTTAATTTGGATTGAGCTTGTATAAATTAACCTTCTAATCCTTTAGCTTTGATGATATGAAAAGGATGATAATTAAGTTAGTCATATAGTTATGAACATTATATGGGTTTAAAAAGACTAGCCCTCATACTTGCAGAAGACGCGGAGGAACTCCTATCCTAAGTTGAACGATCTGTTTATTCCATTGATATCCAGACACAACTGACCGACAATCAGACCAGATTATCCGTACTTCCCTAGCTAGTCTTGTTTTAACGACATTTATGTGGGCCCATAATTAATACCAGACAATCAAAGGTGTATGTGGCCTGACTAAATTTCCTTTTTAATTAATTAACTTGTCATTATAAAAAGCTTCGTCCTCTTTTACCACACAAAAATTTGAAAAAGTTAATCCATTCTTCTGAAATCCCTAAATCAGTCCAAAAGTGACAGCGTAGGCTTCGAAACTTCTCCATGGCCACTGTTAGCCGCGCGAGACCCGTCATCAGTGTAATCTTCTTCTCCTTATGGTTACGATTGATTTCGCCCTCGTAATTTGTTTATGCATAAACTCCAGATTTTCTTCATCTTCTCGTTTTCATTGATTTTACTGGATCGATTTCCTTGTTGGCTCGCTCGGCTCTGTTTCTCAATTAGTGGTTTGGTCACAAATTTGACCGTATCTGATATTATATCTTTTGTACTTTAGCCGCCGTGGGATCTTGATACTGTTATGAAAGCCTTCGCTGATTCCTGGAAAAACTTGATTCTATTTTTTTTTCTCCAAGCTCAAGTTAAACGATGCTACGCATATTAAAAACTTGATTCTTGTGTGTCTATTTATTTAAACAGGTCATGTGCGTTTCTGGTGATTTCCGGAGAAGGCGCAGAAGAGAAGGCGTTGGCGCTTGGGAGGATGGAATGTCTCTGTGGTTAAGGCTGGAAAGAAAGAGAAAACTCCTGAAGAAATGGAAGCTCTCATGGCCGTACTTAATGACAAAAACCGGTAAAAATTTATACTTTTTCTTTTGTGTGCCTGGGAGATTTGTGATCTTTGTGTTGGTAATCTATACGTGCAAAATTATTGCAGCCGCTTTGGCATTTCCGTTAAGGGATTTGACACTTCCCTTCCTGAGGATGATCTCAAGGCCGCTTTGAGACAAGAATTGGCTTCATGTGGAGAGATTCTACATGTTTATATCCGCAGCGACCGCAGGTTTTGTGGCTCTGCTTCCTCTTCCAATTTGTGTTGTGACAACCAGTTGTGAATTTTTCTTACCAGCTCTCTTCTTTTTCTTTGGTTTCTACAGGGTAGCTTATGTGTATTTTTCGGGAGAAGAGGCAATAGCTAGGGCGTTGGAACTTTATGGACTTGGTAGGACAACAATGTGGGGAGGGCAACAGGCACAAGCTAGAGCTGTGGAACGTGCTGGATGGAATCTAGTTGCTATGCGCATACCCAATAATGAAGGCGGTAGTTCTGGTTGTGTTGGCTACACTATCCCACGTACGTACAGTTTTTCTTGGTTTTTGATTCTTGATCTGATTTTCAAAATACAACCTCTCACGAGTTTGTGCCTTTGTGGTCTGTTGTAGCGCATGTTGTTGAATGGACTAGCAAGAGGACCGTGTACTAGAAAGCTCTCTCTCTCTCTCTCTTTCTGAGGAGGAGGAAGACGACTAAGCTCTTTGGATCGTGATCACATTCACAGTGCAACCTTTTATATTCACTACTTGGTCTTTCTTATGCTTTTGTCTGGATGTTAAACTAAAGCTAAGCTCAGTATATATGAGCCAGTATGTATGAGCCGTTTATGTGTGTGCGTGGATGATAAAACATATGTATAAGCCGTTTGTGCGTCCAAGTAAGCTCAATAATCATATATTATCTTAGTATGAGCCGTTTGCGAATTCGATACAATCATATATTATCTATGATTAATGTGTGTGTGTGGATGATAAAAAATATGTATGAGCCGTTTGTGGGTGGATGATAAAGTTATACTATATAATCATATATTATCTAGTATGAGCCGTCGTTTACGAATTCGATTGATTACGTTAGGTTAGACACTCAAGTGGAAACATGTTTCTGATTGCGAACTTCAATCCTTTAACATCTCTGTTTTACAAGTACTTCTTTTTTTGTTTTGTTTACAACCCTTGAGCATCTCTCTATTCTGTTTTAGCCTGCTATGCTAAACAAAAGCCTAGCAGCCACGTTTTTAATTAAAATAGGTGATTAGAAAGTGCCATCAACCTCCGTAGATATTCATCTCTCTTCTGAGGATCTGATTCTGCTTGGATCATATTACCAACCTGGAGATAGAGGAGTCATGAAATCACAAGTCACATAAGAGAAATAGCTCTGACTGACAAACCAGAAACGCATTTGGAAAACTTAAACAGATTCACAAAATGAGAGAATTTGATGAGGCTCAAGATCTTGAACAGTTGTTACAAGGCCTGACAGAAGTTCAGATACAAATGGCTCATTCTCCCCATCCTGAAACCGCAATGAACTACAACTATGATCTCACTCATTCGGAAGACAATGGTAGTAGAATAATGAAACTGAACAGAACAGAACAGAACATAGTGATGAGTACCTGAACAATAACAAATTCACGTTTGCATTTCTCAACTATTTTCAAGAATGTGTCACAGGCCATGTCCTGAAAGGGAAACATAAGTATATTAAGCGAATAGGACATTTTTTAATCTGAGATTCTAACTGGAAAAAAAAACTGTATCACATAATTTATTTTAAAGTTTGGGAGGCTACCTGAACAACAGGATGTGTCTCATGCATAAATTCGAAGCGCCAGCTTAGTAGTTTATGATTATTATTTTAAATATTTTATTTGATTCTTGGTTTCTCAAATCAAGTTTGTCGATTTCGGTTTAAACAGTTGTGATGGTCCAATTCGTATAGTGAGTGATTAATCGTCTCTTGTGTGAGTTGTGTTCAAATTAGTAAAAAAAAAAATTATTTCCTTTTTTTCTGAAAGTTAACGACAATCATTTTTTGTGTTCCATTTGTAAACCAACAATTNCCAAAAATTTTTTTTTTTTTTTTTTTTTTTTTTTTTTTTTCTGAAAGTTGACACATAAAACGATAAAAAGTGTCAAAGAAATCAGTCCCAGTCCATCCGGTTTGAAATCATATCTTCAATCACTCTTTGACACTCTTCTCTCTGCGCAGCTGCTTCCTCAGCATAGAGCTCTATGTTATCCTATATTCAACAAATTGTCGTTAGCTATTGGTTTTGAGTTATTAAATCCAAATTGAATGGCTTAGTTACAGAAAATATGATTTACCTGAGCCGAAAATTCCTTAGCCTGTTCAAGAAAGTCGCGAATTTTATCCTCAAACCCAGACGGGTCATTTCTAGACTCGTAAAGTCCATTCACAAATCGTCTGATCTGTATATTTATTGATCCTCAATATCGATTTGAGAAAGAAAAAAAAAGCAAAATTCAACATGAAACTGTGAAAGCAACACTACTGGTTTTAGTTTTTACTTACCTCTACTGTAGCCATGTTCGGGAAGGAAGAGATCAATAGCTTTATGGTGTATTCACGAATAAAGGCAGCATTATCCGGATACGTCCAATGCACAGTTGTAGCATCCCCCAAAGGTTCCGTCAAAGAAGTGCTCCCAACCTAAAATAATTTATCAATCAACGTCTCAGCGCATAGAGCTAGCTACCCATTAAGATAAGTTGAGAGAATGTGTGAAAGTAACACTACTGGTTTTAGTTTTTACTTACCTCTACTGTAGCCATGTTAGGGAAGGAAGAGCTCATTAGCTTTATGGTGTATTCACGAACAAAGGCAGCATTGGGCCCATAATTAATACCGCCCATAATTAATACCAGACAATCAAATCAAAGGTGTATGAGCCTGACTAAATTTCCTTTTTAATTAACTAGGATATGCCCGCGCGATCGTGACTATTACAAATTTTTGTTATCTCCCATTGTTTTTTTAAGTGAAGGTTCAATGTAATGGAAGGAAGAGGAAAGCCTTCAAAAACAAAATCATAAAAAAAAACAATGAACATGAGAAGAAAAAAAGAATTAAAAATAATTAAAAAGTTCATTCTTCTGGACAAAGAAAAAAATGTGATAATTACTTAAAAATAAAAAATTAGAAGAAAGATTAACAATCAACATTAGGAAAAAACAAATTGATATCCAGTAAATTGATACTTTATATTTTTCTATGACAAGAACCGGTAAATTTGTGTTTATATCCCCGGAGGCGACAGGTTTTGTGGCTGCTGCTTCCTCTTCCAATTTGTGTTGTGACGAGCATTTGTGAATTTTTCTTACCAGCTCTCTTCTTTTTCTTTTTTTCGTTTCTACAGGATAGCTTATGTGTATTTTTCGGGAGAAGAGGCAATAGCTAGGGCGTTGGAACTTTATGGACTTGGTAGGACAACATTGTGGGGAGGACAAGAGGCACAAGCTAGAGCGGTGTAACGTACTGGATGGAATCTAGTTGCTATAAGCATGCCGAGTAATAAATGCCGTAGTCCTGGTGGCTTTGGCTACACTATCCCACGTACGTACATTTGTTCTTGGTTTTTGATTCTTGATTTGATTTTCAAAGTACAACTTCTCACTAGTTTGTGGCCTGTTACGTTGCAGCGCATGTTGTTGAGTGGACTAGCAAGATGACCGGGTACTAGAAAGCTCTCTCTCTCTCTCTCTCTCTTCTTTCTGAGGAGGAGGAAGACGACTAAGCTCTTTGGATCGTGATCACATGTGCAACCTTTTTATTCACTACTTGGTCTTTCTTATGAATCGTGTGGTACAATGCAACGACCTTTTCTTCATGATTACCTGGGTCTTTCTTATACTAAAGCTAAGCTCAAGCTCAATATGTATGAGCCGTTTGTGTGTGGATGATAAAAAAATTGTATATATTATGAGCCGTTTGTGCGTGGATGATAAAGTTAAGCTCAATAATCATATTATCTAGTTTGAGCCGTTTGTTCATGGATGATAAAGTTAAGCTCAATAACCAAGCGCAACTTGGGTTGACCAAAGGCTTAGTCTTGTAGACAAAAGAATGATTAAGTGTCAGTAATCATTATCTAGTATGAGCCGTTTATTCCCAGTCCATCTCGTTTTGAATCTCATTCAAAAGCATTCTTTGACGCTCTTGCTCTCTCTGCGCAGCTGCTTCCTCAGCATATAGATCTTCGTTATTCAGCATAGAGATCTTCCTCAAGACATTTTAAGGATTACAAATGAAAGGGAGTTCAATAAGTCTCTCTCATTTAACCGTTGCCACTTCAACAATTACAAATAGAAAATAGATTACTCACAAGTAACAAGTTACAACAAGATTTTCCCAAATAGTATTTCCATTCGATATATAATTGTTTTTTCATTTCGTTTGCATTAAATGAAATATTTAATTCATTGAAGTTTATCTTATGCGACAAAAGTTTTCAGGGATAACTACTGAATGTTCTTGCTAATGTTAACCGGGAACGGAACCATGCCATGCATGCTGCTGATGTCCTTGCTAAAAGTGTTTATGACACGGTTTTATCCTTCTTTATTCCACTATTCTGAAATCCCTAAAACTGAAATATATCCAAAGTTTAATAAAATCCAAGGCTTTTTAACTTCCCCATGGGCCATGGCCACTTACATCAGATTTTCTTCATCATTTATTTTTGTTTCCATTGATTTTCCTGGGTCCATTTCCTTGTTGGCTCGCCTCTGTTTCTCAAATTATGATTTCGTTACAACATCTCTATATGGTTTGGTTTGTTCTTTTTTGTTGACACGGACGAGTAGCCCTCATATATACTTACTTGCAGAAGACGGAACTCCTGTCCTATATCAAAATATTCCATTGATATCCAGACACAACCTAGAGACGCTCTCGGACCAGAGATATACGTACTTCCCTTAGTTCCCTAGTCTTGTTTTAAAGACATTTATGGGGGCCCATTAAATCAGACGATCAAAGGTGTATGGGCCTAATTAAACTTCCTTTTTAACTAACTTGTCATTATAAAAAGCTTCGTCCTCTTTTACCCACAAAATTTGAAAAAGTTAATCCATTCTTCTGAACCCCTAAATCAGTCCAAAAGCGATAGCGTAGGGCTTCTCAACTTCTCTCCATATGGACGCCACGTCCCTTAGTCGCGCGATGCCCGTCACCAGTGTAATCTTCTTTCTCCTTATGGTTAAGATTGATTTCCTCCTCGTAATTTGTTGATGCGCATAAACTTGAGATTGATTTTCTTCATCAGTTTTCATTGATTTTTCTGGATCGACTTCCTTGTTGGCTGCTCTGCTCTGTTTCTCAATTAATTTTGTTTGGTCACAAATTTTACCGTATCTGATATTAGAGATCTTTTGTGCTTCAGGCGTATGACTATGCGGCTAATATAAAACCCCGGTAAGTTGATGTTTTGTTTGGAGATTGTGTAATCTATGTTGTTGTTGTTGTTGCTGCTGATAACATTGATCTTTTGAAACTTAGGGTTAGCTTTTGCGTTAAAGGATACGACACTTCGCTTCCTGACGATGATATAAAGAAGGCGTTGACTAGTCATTTCATTTCATGTGGAGAAATCTGTAGTATCAACCTTGTAACCAATGATGTCGACAGGTTTGTTTGTGAAATTTTCCCAGCTCAAGTTAAATAATGGTAGCAGCTAATTTAGAAGTTGATGATTCTGGTCTTGTGTTTCTTATTTAATTGAGCAGATCTTGGGCTCTTATGGTTATTCGCGGAAGAGGCGTAGCAGAGAAGGCGTTGGCACTTAATGGAAGTGACTTGGGAGGATGGAATGTCTTTGTGGTCAAGGTTGGACCGAAACAGCAAACTCCTGAAGAAGTGGAAGCTTATAATGCCGTATACTATGACATGAACCGGTAAATTGATACTTTATATTTTTCTTTTTGTGTGTCTGGGAGAGATTTGTCATCTTTGTGTTGGTAATCAATACATGCAAAATGGTTGCAGTCGCTTTGGCATTTCCGTTTCGGGGTATGACACTCGCCTTCCTGAGGATGCTCTCAAGACGGCGTTGAAACGGGAATTCGCTTCATGTGGAGAGATTCTACATGTTTATATCCCCAGAGGCGACAGGTTTTTGTCGCTTCTTCTTTCTCCTGTTTTGTGACAACCAATTGTCAACTTTTTACCAGCTCTTTCTCTTTTTGGTTTCTGCAGCACAGCTTATGTGTATTTTTCCGAACAAGAGGCAATAGCTGAGGCGTTGGAACTTTGTAGGCCGAAATTGTGGGAGGAACAACGACCACGACTACTTGCTATGCCCTTGACGAATTATGCAAGCCTTCAACGCTATGGTGGTGATCACAGTGCACCCTTTTCTTCATTTCTTGCTTCTTTCTTATGAATCGTGCGGTACAATGCAACGACCGCCTGGATGTTAAACTAAATCTATGCTCAGTATGTATGAGCCGTTTTTGTGTGTGTGGATGATAAAACATATGTATAAGCCGTTTGTGCGTACAAGTAAGCTCAATAATCATATATTATCTTAGTATGAGCCGTTTGCGAATTCGATTGATTAGGTTAGCTTAGAGAAAAGCATTCATCCTAAGCTAAATAATCATATATTATCTATGCTTTATGGTGTGTGGATGGTAAAAAATATGTATGAGCCGTTTGTGGGTGGATGATAAAAGTAAGCTAAATAATCATATATTATCTAGGTTGGTTACGAATTCGATTGATTAGGATAGGTTAGACACTCTCAAGTGGACACTTGTTTCTGATCTCTGTTTTACATGTACTTTTTTACAGCCCTTGAGCATCTCTCTGTTCTGTTTTAGCCAGATATGACTAAACAAAAGTTTAGCAGCCACATTTTTAATTAACATAGGTGGTTAGAAAGTGCCATCAACCTCCGTAGATATTCATCTCTCTTCTGAGGATCTGATTCTGCTTGGATCTCATATTACCAACCTGGAGATAGAGAAACCATGAAGTCACAAGTCACATAAGAGAAAATAGCTCTCACTGACAAACCAGAAACGCATTTGGAAAACTTACAGATTCACAAAATGAGCAAATTTGATGAGGCTCAAGATCTCGAACAGTTGTTACAAGGCCTGACAGAAGTTCAGATACAAATGGCTCATTCTCCCCATCCTGAAACAGCAATGAACTACAACTATGATCTCACTCATTCGGAAGACAATGGTAGTAGAATATTGAAACTGAACAGAACATAGCTTAACCTGAACAAGAACAAATTCACGCTTGCACTTCTCAACTATTTTCAAGAATGTGTCACATGACATGTCCTGAAAGGGAAACATAAGTATATTAAGCGAATAAGACATTTTTTTAATCTGATATTCTAACCGGAAAAACTGTATCACATAAATTTTTTAAAAGTTTGGGAGGCTACTTGAACAACAGGATGTGTCTCGTGCATAAATTCGAACAGCTTCTTCACAACTGTTTTCAAAATCTTCCAGTGAGCACTTAAGAACCTTGGGTACTGATCAACGACATGCCTGCAACAAAGCCAAATCAGAACAGAGGGGCCAGGTTTAACAAACATATAATAAATAAACCTCTAAGATCTTTCAGTTAAGTATATGAATAAATCTAGAAGTACATAAAACCTAGGCATAAATTAATATGCAGTATATGAATGAACAAACTTACTTGATGTTGCTAGCAACAACAGCTTTATTGTTTTTGCCCTTGGTTATTTCACATAATTTCAACAAATCACGAATGACAAATTGACAATCTCCAAAAATTTGTTTTCCTAAAAAAAAAAAAAAAAAAAAACATGGAGCTCAATACAAGAATTTCGATTTTTCTAAAATGACAAAAAGGAATTAGGCTGAGCTCTAGCGAAAATGTTACCTGATCTTCTGTCATGGATCCAGAAATAGACCCAATAGCCCAGCACAAAGAATTCAAATGGCTCAATACTGATTGCTCCCCAGTTAAATGCTTGTTTAGCCTCCTCAACATCTTTTTAACGGACAATCACAAGTCACATCAGCATATAACAGCATAAAACAGACTAGAGACAGTGACACAGTGTACCACCAAAACACATATCTAACACACACATTCACGATTCTATTGCTAAAAATTTAGGGTACTACTTATGGTTAAAAAAATCAATTCACAAACACCATATTTGAATATAAACCGCCTACTGTTAATCCTCAATGTATCATCATGGTCACACTGTACCTGTTCCACGGTGTCAGCACAATCAAGGTTTAAGAGGTGGATTAACGTCACCTGCATTATCTGCAATTGTTGAAACAAGAAACAGGTAATAAAAACATCTCCCTGAATTCACTGCTGGTATCTAACGTAGCTGAAAAAGTGCAATAGGATCTGGACAAGAATTGGTACCTTATTCTGGACAAGAACATCAATGTCCTTCTTAGTTTCACGGACTATGTTCCCATTCTCATCTTCAACAACAAGCACTTCTTCAGGCTTCGCCATGCGGTTGATCATAAGCCCTCTTAATCTGGAAATATAATTAGAATAGAGGCTACGCCAGTTATCATTACTTTCGATCAACTGCAAGTCAAATTCCATGGTTAGTAACCAAACCAAAGCAAGAGAAGTTTAACTAGCTAATACAAATATCCAACTATAAAAATCCCACCTCCAAGATTTCATGGTTAAGATCACGAAAACGTTGTGCATAAGACAGGTCAGAAACCAACGAGTTCCAGTAGTCCAAACAAATCTGTTCAATCCGCGAGCAAGTAGAAACTGTTATTATACATATACAGAGCAACAATATTGACAATGGCAATTAACATACCTTAAAGACTTCAGTGTCATCAACATATGATATGCACAGGAGATGTTGTAGACCCATAAGTACCAATGTTGGCACTGGTTTTAAGATTAGTAAACGCAACTGCATATAGATAGCAAAGATAATGAAATATAAGATGAGTACTCGAAGATATATATATCTCAACAACGGAATTGACAAAAATTTACCTTGAAAAACGAAGTGAAAAACAGTGCCAAATTCTTGATAAATGCCTAAAAGTGACATAAGACACACTGTCCTTGATAAGTTATTCAAATCTATGGGAAGCCTCCGATCAAATCAAGTGAACAAAATAGACTGACTTGGTCTTCACCACTTATGCTTGAATATGCTTCAGCGAGCTCTATGCTCTGTGGGACAGTGAACTGCAAACAAGTGTAAAGAATCAGACAAGAAGCCAAGACAAGCACGAAGTAAAGGAAAATTACTACATTACCAAGCTAGATATGAAACTAGAAGAACCGGAATGCCAATGAACAAAAAAGGCAATAAAACAATTCGAAGCAACGCAAAAGACAGCTAATATACCTTCAACTGCCCTGCAAACATGGTGTACATGTTGTAATAATGGACACTGTACACGTCCCCGATATCAAGAGCAACAACCTGAAAAATTTAAGCCAATAGAGAATTATATAATACATTCAATTGACAATAGGGAATGGTGAACTAAAGTAGCTCGGTCAAATAGGGAAAGGTGAACTAAATTCGAAACCGAAGTACCTTGGTCAGACACTGAAGAGCGATGTTCCTAGATTCGGGCACCCTAAAATAACTAAGGACGTACTCAAGCTGTAAACAACAAGAACATATATCAGAAGAACATAATTGTGGTACCACTTAACGTCAACCTGTAACTTCTTTTCAAGTATATTACCAAGGGAGGCTCAAAAATATAGGCCGATGGAATCCAGGAAAGATAGGGATGCAACGCAGAGAGTGTTGAATGTATAAGATCCTGTCTTCGGGATGCTGAGAGGGCATGTAGGCATAACTCGTGAATGAGTTTAGACTCGCTGCACATACAAAAAGCACAAACAGGTAAATGAAATGATAGCTACGAAATTACTTAACCAACAAAGACAAGATATTTAACATAGTTTGAAAATGTAATATGGCACAAACTAGCTTTACAATTCTCGAAAAGTCTGACATGCCTGTTTAGAGACTGTTTCAGCTCTTTAATCTTCTGCGGAGTCATCTCTCCTCTTGAGAAATCAAAAACCTCTTCGCTTAGGAGCTAACAAAGGAAGAAATGTTAACTGTTTCAACTTTCCAGTGAGAGCTGGTTAATAAAATCGTGTAAAGATTCTTACTTTCAAAATGGCCATGAAATTTTCGCAAGTAGTTTCGTTAGTTTTAGCAGCCGCAACTAGATCAGGAAAGAAGCTTGTCCATTTTGCGGGCCAATCATGCTTCACTATCTGTGCATGTAACATATGCAAGATAAGACTATGGGTTGGAACCAAATAGATAACAGAAACTACAACTAACCAAAATGCAATGTATATTATTAGGCAGTGCTACAAATACCTGAACCAAGATAACATTTAACTTGTTGACATAGGGCTTTTCTGATCCGAAAGACTCTTCATTGCTCGAGAGCTGCCAAAGCAGTTAGCCTAGCTTCGCAGTTTTTACTCGGACAACAAGTTAAGATTTCCAACCTGTACAATGACCTCCAAGATGTAATTTTTCACTCCATCTCGTTGTTCAACAGGCAGTGTATTCCATCTGTTCTTTATAACACCTTCTAGAACCTGAAAGTGGATCCCAAAAGAGTATTTGTTTGTTAAGTATACATCTGTCCAAGTAACAACATACAACACGATGCCAGGGTAGATGAACAAAAGTATAACTGATGTAAGAAGAACTAGAAAGTCATCAAAAGGGATTGCTGAAACTAACCTCAAGGGCAAAGAACTTGGTATCCATGCTCTTTGTGTTTTGCAGAACGTGAACAACTTGGAGCCACATATCTGGATTAGCTTGCAAGATCTGGTCCGCAGCAGCTCTCTGAACATGTTTTTGGGAGCAATGTAGGTTAATTCAAGATGGAAATGAAGTGATTGTTGACACTGAAGCAGAGGTATGAGATTCAGTTATCAGAACCTTAAACAATCATAACAAGTTTTCACTTTTCAAGTGTTACTATTATATAGATTAATCAAGATATGAGTCAGGAAAAAATATAACAGGGAAATTGAAGCACCTCTTTCTTCGAGCCGGTAACGATGAAGTCTGCAACAATGGCATCGAGCACACTGACGTCAATCGGCTGGCTCAAGTCTCTTAGCTTCTCGGCCATGGCGGAGAGATGTGCAAAGTCGCAGTGGGATCTCCTATAGACTATGAACAGTGTACCCTAGGAGAGAAGGAGAGATAGTTACTCGGGAAAAAGGACAGAGCATGAATAGAGAGAGAGAAAGAGTTTGCAGGGAAGAAGAGTAGTACGATTCCTCTCGGTCCGATTTATCACATTTCTCTTGGTATATTGTATTTGTCTTTGGTTTAGTTATTTTACTTTGGTTACACCTTACAGGTTAACATGGTTATAGTCTTGTAGAGGTTGTATTAAGTATTAACTACACAACGAATCGTATAAAAACGCGGTTTGATTGGTGGCATATTATGATATGATGATGGCAATAAATGTACTATCTTCTCTGAAACCAACCACTAAAATAGTTACATGAGAGTGTGGTACAAAGTAAAAGCACTAGTCTTGAAGATTTGTACTGTGGTCAAGATCAAAAAGCAGCGGTCGAGATCAAAAGCAGAGAACTCATTATCTACCAAGATTTAACCCGTCATGACCCGAAAGAATGATACAATTTTTCATCATCTGACATTTGGTTACAACTTACAAGATGATAGTAAAAAGATGAATTAAAGAAGCACAGCTCCCACTCGTTGACAAAAAAAAAGAAGCACAGCTCCCACTGAGAGAACTACCGAGGATAGTTTGGAAACTTGGATACATACATATATATAATATAATAATAAAGGGTATATAAGAAGGTACTTTCTATTAATGGTAAACAATAAGAGTTAAACAATATCTCCAACCTAAAACACGAATCACCGAGTAGTAAGATAAAGAACTTGTATTTAAATCAACGCAAAAATCAGCCAACCATGTAACTAGCGACGAACCCTAAGGTTTTTAATCTACATTAAACTCATTTAATTAACCAAACAAAACACCCCAAAGATTTTTGTTTTCTTAGCTTTTCCAACTCCCAAAATCGAATCGGGGAAATCAATGTCTCTCCTCAACTCCTTTCCTGTTTACCCAAAAGCCTACGAAGTCGGGAAAGCTGCTGCTTCTTGTGATGGTTTTATGAGTCCAACATCTCGTCTTGAATCTCATTAGGGGCAATAAGCCCAGGAATCGAAAGCATTCTTTGACGCTCTTGCTCTCTCTGCGCAGCTGCTTCCTCAGCATAGAGATCTTTGTTATCCTGCAAATTAATTACATTCAACAAATTGGCTTTGGCTGTTAGTTTTGACTTCTTAAATCCAAAATTTGAATGGCTTCTTTAAAAGAAAAGTTGATTTACCTGAGCCGAAAATTCCTTGGACTGTACAAGGAAGTCACGAATTTTACCCTTGAACCCAGACGGGTCATTTCTAGACTCGTAAAGTCCATCCACAAATTGTGTGACCTGTATATTTATTGATCATCAATATCAGATTTGAGAAACCAGGAATCAACATGAAAAGTTTTTATTCAACTTACCTCTGCTGCAGTCATGTTGGGGAATGAAGAGCTCAATAGCTTAATGGTGTATTCACGAACAAAGGCAGCATTGTTTGGATACGGGTATGGTACGGTTGTAGCATCCCACAAAGGTTCCGTCAAAGAAGGGCTCTCAACCTGCAATAAGTAATCAGTAAACATCGTAACCGCATAGAAACTACCCATTAAGATAAGTTGAGAGAGAAAGAGGAGATGGTTTTACCAGGCAAAACAGTTGCTGCAGCACCAACACATGCAGCTTGAAGCCGGGCTTATGGAAGGTATCAGTCAAAACCGCAAATATTTCTTGCTCGATTTGTATAAAGTATGACCGGAAGAATTGATTGCAAAACTCAGATTGCTGCCACAACCAGAGCTAAATGTTAGACCAGGAAATAATATTTATGTCAAAACCAATGAGAGCTAACACAAGGAAAACAAATATCAAACCTGGAAGTTCTGCAGCATCGCTAGCAAAAGATTAAGCCCAGTTTCAGCTATATTTCTCTCGGTATGTCTAAATGCCCAGATAATTGAATCCATCACTAGCTTCAGTTGCTGATGCAAAATGATGAGTAAGGAAGATCAGCAAATAATGAGACAAGACTTAGATACAAGGCCATTAGCTATAAAAAAATATGCGAAATCATATTCACTAACCTGACTTGATAACTTTATCAAAGCAGGGAAACAAAATGTAGCAATCGCACGGAGTAATGAGAAAAACTTGAGGCGGTGTTCCGGGTAATCCTCAAAGTTCTTAGTTATCATCTGCACAAGGATGATAAAGTGTCAATAAAGAATACAAATTACATATCAGACCTCCATGTAAGTTTCTTCATCCCGTCAATCAAAATCACATACTACACCAATCACTTGACATTTGTGTAAGGAGTAAAGGAGCGAAGTAAAGAATCACGCAACATAAAATCATTCAAAAAGTCCCTTCTCCCACTTCCAATTAAAAATCAAACCTAAGGTAGGTGAGAACATGATTAACTTTTCAATCCAAACTACTTCACGTTCTTCACCACAGTGAAAGTGTCAAGTTTTTTTTCATTTATGGTAACAGTACAGTAGAAGTGTGAATGTGAAGAGATAACAAAGAACATGGTCTGGTTACCTCCAATGTACACTGGAAAACAGCTTCAAATATGTGAGGCACGTCTTCCAACATTGTTGCCTTGTACCTGAAGAACAAATCAAAATCATTCCAGTTTTAAGGAAAGTAAAGTCCCACATCAATTCTTGCAGCAGTTTTGGGATATATGCAGATGGTACACATCCATAAATACTACGGAAAGCATCAACCAATAAGAGGCATACTTGTTTATAATCGTTGCAAAAAGCGACAGAACTTCTGATTCCCTAGCATCGGGCACATTCCTCGCGTAGTCGCCAAGTACCGATTCCATCATTGGAGGCACAAACTGTTTCCCTATGTGCGGTTGGTCTTCAGCTTTGTCTAAAAAGGTTTCTATCAGCTTAAGGGTTTCCCTCTTAACAGACCTGTGTACAGCAAAGCATAACATTGTAAAAATTATTCCAGTTTTTTTTTTTTTTCCAAATATAGATATCAAGAACCGTGTGGCTCTGGTGCTTAGAACCATCCAAACCTTAATAGTTTTACAAAAGATGTCTTGGAAGCATATGGCCCCCCATCAGTAATGCTGGCTGATACAAGCTCGCTGTACATTCTGGTGAAGCCATGGAGAAAAAACAATGAGTCAACAAATAAAATAACAAAGGAAAGAGTGTTATCACTATAAAGGCTACAATATTAAGAATTTACCTGTACACGTTCAACATATCCAAGAATATCAAGGAAATTTGGGATAAGAAGTATGTTCCCAGTGAAGTAGCAGCACTAGTGTTAGTCTGCATGGAAAACATATGTTAATCGTTACATCTAGCAACAAAATCATTTATCTAAACATCAACAGATGCACAAACTCAACAATTAAAATGACATGATTTAACGCGATAATATGCATTATGAGGAATAGGTAAGACTCAGACCTGTAGGATATTAAGCACCGTACGTATCACATTTGGATCCTTGAGGAATTCTACACTTACGCGTGCTTGTCCTATGATTTCTGCCCATTTCTACATTATAAAACGAAACGGTTTTAGCCAGCTATGTAAACAAAAGCATAGCAGCTACATTTTTAATCAATATACCTGGTTAGGTAGTGTCATCAACCTCTGTAGATATTCATCTCTCTTCTGAGGATCTGATTCTGCTTGGATCATACTACCAACCTAGAGATAGAGGAACCATAAAATCACAAGTCACATCAAAGAAATAGCTCTGATTGACGAACCAGAAACGCATCTAGAAAACTTACAGATTCATAAAATGAGTGAATTTGATGAGGCTCAAGATCTTGAACAGTTGTTGCAAGGCCTGTCAGAAGTTCAGATACAAATGGCTCACTCTCCCCAACCTGAAAGCGCAATGAATTATAACTCTGATCTCATTCAGAAGATAATAGAAGAATAAAACGGTGAACTAAACATAGTGATACGAACCTGAACAATAACAAATTTACGCTTGCACTTCTGAACTATTTTCAAGAATGTATCACAGGCCATGTCCTGAAAGGGAAACATAAGTATTAAGGATCTTCAATTAGAAATATGCAAATTCTATGCAAGAATACCAGTATAATATCCAAGAAATTATAGTATGTAGAAAAATTTAAAGTTTGGCAGGTTACCTGAACACCAGGATGTGTCTCATGCATAAATTCAAACAGCTTATTCACAACTGTTTTCAAAAACTTCCAATGGGCCCTTAAGAACCTTGGGTACTGGCCAACGACATACCTGCAACAAAGCCAAAGCAGAACAGAGAGGCCAGATTTAACAAACAAATAATAAATAAACATCCCAGATCTTTCAGTTGACTATGCAAAAATCTAGAGCGGCCTTGAGAAAAATAGACTATACATACAGCATAACAGAGTACAGCAACCAAGGCAGAAATTCAGCTGCACTACACAAATTCAGAAAATGAAGGAACAGACTTACATGATGTTGCTTGCAATAACAGCTTTATTGTCTTTTCCTTTGGTAATTTCACACAAATTTAACAAATCACGGATGACCATCACCAAAAATCTGTTTTCCTGAAAAAAGGAAACATGGAGCTCATTACATTTATTAGCACAGAATTATCAAGGTTGAAAAAAACGGAATCACGCTGAACTCTATCGACAATTTTACCTGATCTTCGGCCATAGATCCAGAAATAGACCCAATAGCCCAGCACAAAGTGTTCAAATTGTTCCATGCCCATTCCTCCCCGCTTAATTGCTTATTTAGCTTCCTCAACATCTTTCAAAGGGCAATCAGAAGTTTACATCAACACAACAGCATGAAACAGACTAAAGACATCTTACATATGTACCAACAAAACTCACACGTCCATATTTAAATTGCTACATTTAGGGTACTACTGATCGTTTCCCATAGAACAAGGAAAAAAAACTCGTTTCATAGAAACCATAATCAATCATAACCCTTCAACTGTTAATCCTCAATATATTTCACAAATAAATATGCATAGACTTGTATCATCCTGGTCACACAGTACCTGCTTCTCCGTATCATCGTGGTCAAGGTGTGAGAGGTAGATTAATGTCTCTCGCATTATCTGCAATTTTTGAAACAAGAAATGGGGGAAAAAACATTTAAGAGGATAGCGAAAGAGTAGGATTCAAATAGAACAGAAGTTCTATGAACTCATGGAGCTGTTGGTATCTTTCTAACATATGAACTGGATAAGAATTGGAACCTTATACTGGACAAGAACATCATTGTCCTTCATAGTTTCACGGACAATGTTCCCATTTTCATCTTCAACAATAAGGACTTCTTCAGGCTTCGCCATGCGGTTGATCATAAGCCCTCTTAATTTAGACATTGGGTTAGAATAAAGTTGACGTCGCTGCATGACTTGAGAACCAAGGCCATCGACCATACCAGGAAGGAAAGGCATCTGAGAATATGCAAGTTCAAGTTGTAAGAATAAAAAAAAAAATGATTCGTGTGAGTTAAAGAATCCATCCTACCTGTAATCCCATCATGCTAGCACTAACTGCAGGGTTATCAGAATTATGATGTGCATCAAACAGTTCCAACACCAGTGAGTTCCAGTAGTCCAAGCAAACCTGCTCAATCCACATGCGACGAGAAACCATCATTTTACAGATGAAGGGCAAAGCACATAAGACGCATCACTAAGGGGAAAATGAAACATAAAACTGTACTCACAGAAATAATATTGCCAATGGCAGTTTACATACCTTAAATACTTCGGTGTCATCAACGTATGATATACTGATGAGATATTCGAGACCCGCAAGTAACAATTGGACAATTTCTGGCGTTGATTCTAAGACTCGTATATGATTCTGCGCAATTAATGCAGAGATAACGAAATAGTTCAGGAGTTGATGAGTACGAGAAGCATTAAAACACAAACATCATTATGCATATCCAGAGACTAACAAAAAAAAAAGATTTACCTTGAAAAACGAAGTGAAAAACAGTGCCAGGTTCTGGATAAATGCCTAAAGAGACAAAAAGACACACCGTCATTTGATAAGTTATTCAAAGTTTCAAACCAACAGGTTGCCTCGAAACCAAGCCCCAGAAATACTTACTTGTTCTTCACCACTTCCACTTGAATAAGCCTCCGGGATATTCGTACTCGGTGGAAGAATTGTCTGCAAACATGAGAAGAAGTGTAGAGCATCATGCAAGAAGCCAAGACAAGCATGAAGTAGACCAAAATTACAACATTGCTTAATAGAAATGAAAAAGTCGGAATGTCAATGAACAAAAAGACGATAAAACAAATAGAAGCAAAAGAAGAAGACAGCTAATATACCCGCAACAGCCCTATAAATATGGTGTACATGTTGATATATTGGGGATTGTAGAAGTCCCCGAAATTAAGAGCTGCAACCTGGCAGACAAAATTCAAGCAAACAGAGAATTAAATAATACATTCAATTGACAATAGGGAAAGGTGAACTAAAAAAACTGAAGTACCTCGGTCAGACATTGAAGAGTGAGGTTCCTATATGCTGGCACAGGAAAAAATTTGAGGAGGGTCTCAAGCTGTAAACAACCAGTACAGATATCAGAAGAACATAATTGCGGTACCAGTTAACATCAAGCTCTATCTCATTTTTTAGTATATTACCAAAGGAGACTCAAAAATATAGCCCAATGGAATCCAGGAAAGATAGGCATGCAGTGCAGACAGTGTTGAACGTATAAGATCCTGTCTTTGAGATGCTGAGAGGACATATAGGCATAACTCGTGAATGAGTTTAAACTCGCTGCACATATAAAAACCATAAACAGACGGGTAAATAAATGATAGCTACGACGTAACTTAACCAACATAGACAAGATATGTAATTTAGTTTGTAAAGATAATATGTCATAAACTAACTATACAACTCTCAGAAAATCTGACATGCCTGTTTAGAGATTGTTTCAGCTCTTTAATCTTCTGCAGAGTCATCTCTCCTCTTGAGAAATCAAAAACCTCTTCGCTTAGGAGCTAACAAAGGAAGAAATGTTATTATTTCCACTTTCCAGTCAGAACTGATTAATAAAATCATGTAAAGATTCTTACTTTCAAAATGGCCATGCAATTTTCGCAGATAGTTTCACTAGTTTTAGCAGCGGCAACTAGATCCGGGATGAAGCTTGTCCATTTTGCCGGCCAATCATGCTTCACTATCTGCGCATGTATCATATGCAAGATAAAAATAACTCAACGAGTTGGAACCAAATCGCTACTGAAGCCAAATAGTTAATAGAAACTATGAATAAGAAAATGCAACGCATATTATTAGGAAGTGATACACATACCTGAACCAAGATGACATTTAACTTGTTGACATAGAGCCTTTCTGATCTGAAAGACGCTTCATTGCTGGAGAGCTGCAAGATACAGAGCAGTTAGGGTAGCTTCCCAGTTTTCTCTAGAGAACAACTTGAGATTTCCAAAAGTATATACCTGTACAATGACCTCCGAGATGTAATTTTTCATTCCATCTCGTTGTTCAACAGGTAGTGCATTCCATCTGTACTTTATAACACCTTCTAGAACCTGAGAGTGGATGCAAAAGAATATTTGTTTGTCAAGTACCTCAAAATAACAGTTTTAATAGACAGTTGGATAAGAAAACTTGGAACTACTTCTGGAAGCACTGGTGATTAATATGAGCAGCTAAACATGTCGAAGATGAGAACTTAATGCTCACTGGTCAATCTAATCTAAAGACAAGTCTTCAGGCAGTTAAATCATCTCCAATGAGAAGGTCACAAAGCTGTGTATACATCTCTGAAACTAACAAATCAAACATTTCCAGCACAGTGGGGCACTGCTTAGGTCAATCAACAGATGCCAGAGCCTAAAAACTTGATTATTCGAAAATATTTTTATTGTTTGGGAATAAAGCATATTTAACTAATTGAACTAAACATCATACATCATATTTAATGACTGAATTAAACTATACAGAATATCAAACATTGCTGGCACTGCATCTGTCGAACAGTCGAAGTAACAGCATACAACACTATGCCAGGATAAATCAACAGATAACAAAGAACAACTGATGTAAAAACTACTAGAAAGGTATCATAAAGGTCTGCTGAAACTAACCTGAAGGGCAAAGAACTTGGTATCCATGCTCTTTGTGTTTTGTAGAATGTGAACAACTTGGAGCCACATGTCTGGATTAGCTTGCAAATCCCGTAAAATCTGGTCCGCAGCAGCTCTCTGAACATGTTATTGGTAGACATGTCGGTTAATAAGGTGATAACTCAGATACAAATGAAGTGAATGCTGACACTGAAGCAGAGCTATGAGATTCAGTTATCAGAACCTTAAACAATCCTAACAAAAATTCACTTTTGAAGTGTTGCAATTACATCGATATATCAAGATATTTACTGCCAGATGACCTCGTACACAGAGAGTAAAGTTCAAATATGATTGGATACTAATTATTTTCAGCCTGTGCTACTCCGTATAAATTCATGGAGAAGACTAAGTTTACCAAGGGAAGAGCTCGATAACCCACAGAGAATGAAGCGAGTTTCAGTAACCCAATGAGCAACTAAACCACTGTAAATTAATCAACACAGTATTAAACCCTAAGACAGTGAAATCCAGATTACAAACTCGGATTAATTGAAAACTTATAGAAGTTTCAATTAGCCCAAAATCACTCGTCTTGCGAAGAAAGACTTATCAGACTGCTAAAACCCTAACAACTAAACAGTCTTAAATCCCACTCGTTGAAGCCAATCGAGAAGAAACAGCAGAATGCTCAAACATAAACAGACCAGCAAAATATGCTATCACTCGTCCAGTCCCTTAAAATTTTCCGACGAACTAGAAAACGCAGGTAAAAAAGCCCAGAGAAATTGAACCACCTCTTCCTTAGATCCGGTAACAAAGAAAGCCGCAACAGTGGCATCGAGCACACCGACGTCAATCGGCTGGCTCAAGTCTCTTAGCTTCTCGGCCGCCATGGCAGAGAGATGTGCAAAGTCGCAGTAAAAACCTTCGGAGGCTTATCAGCCCCTCCGATAGACTACTAACAGTGAAGGAGACGAAAACCCTAGGAGAGAGAGAGAGGAAGGGGACAAATTCTAGAGAGAGAGAAAGAGAGATGATTTTACAGAGGCGAAAAAAAAGCGGAGTATATATATAGAGAGAGAGAGTTCTCAAAGACAGCTTAAAATTGACGCAGGAGAAAACGAGTGACTTTGAAATTTGCTTTCATCTTCTTTCCTAACTAATTTATTACTTTTTTATTTTCCTCCCTAACTAATTAATATGTTTCCTAATTATTTAATTTGAATTTGAGATTTACTTCTTTTCTGCTATTCTTTTCAAAACATTTTAAGACGCGTCTCTTGAGGAAAACAAAACAGTTTTCAAAGTTTTGAATTTACAATCATAAATAAAAGAAAACAACTTTCTTTTTGTGGAATATTTTATAGATTCAATCTTACTAAATACTAAATTACCTTAAAACTATTCGGCTGATTTAAATTATTATTACTAAAAAAATGTAACATGGTGGTATGGTTTTAGTAACTAATATTGACTTCCACATGACATATCCTTCAAAATGCTTTCAAAATTCTTGAATGATTTGGAGGAGATTTCGACTGCAAGGAGACACCTGTGACATTTCACACGCATGCGGTTTTTCTACACTGTGTGTAACTGGTTACATATGAGATTTACAAATTAAGTTATAATACTTCAAGTAAAGACTAATTTTGATTCGGTTATGTGCTTGGAAGCTGCTAAGATTCTCAGTTACTCCGATGAGATTTCCGAGCTACACCATGTATTAATTCTAGACATGTCTTTGATTGGTTGATAGTATTACGTACGTACTAGAGTCACAAGTTAAGCAAGAGACATTCTTGTATTTGTATAGTATAAAGCTTGTTTCTTGTAGATGTTTATTATATACTTCATGAGCCTTTTTGAGTTCTATCAGCGAACATTGTTTGTCATGGGCGCATCCAACACATATCAATACCATGACAAATGAACATTTGAGCGTAATCAGTCTGAGATTTGATTCAGGGCTATTGAATTCACAATTTCTAGTCCATTTGAAATTTGAAAATACATTTTCTCGGAAGATAAACTAAGAAACAAATAGAATCTAGTCGATGCCTACATTTTACCCACCAAAGTTGTTAATTAAGCTTAGTCACGTGCTCTTGCATGCTCAAAACTGTAACCTGAAAGACAATGGAGTATTATAATACCTCCGTGGTTCTAAACCCATCAACGACATCGACATCATCATATATCAAAAAGAGGAATCAAATTTATCGTACGTGTGTTGTGTGTATCTCTATCTACACTAGATTCTTTTCGTGCCAATCCAACGGTTGTTAACTTCGTTTACAATTCCAATTCGGCACCAACAACCTCCACGCCTATTCCTAACTTTTTCAATTTTCTCGTGTCTTTGTGTGGTAGTAGTTGATGTTAAAAACAATCAAGAAGTCCAACCCAAAACCCGGAACACACAGTATCGCACAAGTCCACAATTCACTTTTGTATTCTCTCGAAACAGAGCTATGGCGTTTGATCCCGAGCAGCAACCTTCCTCTTCTGTGTCTGGAGAGGTATTACGTCTCACTTGGTCTTTCTTCCTCTCCGATTTGCAGTGTCTTTTGCTTAATTCTGTAACCCATTCGTGATTCTTCACCACCCGCCGCCCTATTGTAATCATATCGATTTCTCGAAATTTCTGAAACTTACTAAATTAGACATTTCTGCAATCGTATTGTATCTAAGAGTCACCTGATAACATTCACTCACTCTTAAGCTTCTTTTTACCCACCACAACATCCCTAGTTCAAAAATTTGGTATCATCCTCGGTGTTTATTGAAAACTATTAAATTATATGCTTCCGTAGGTTGGTAAGTCATCTGGTGAGATCCACGCGGAAAGGGAGCCTCTTCTTAAAGATAATCATCATGCCCCAGAAAACTACTCTGTTGTTTCAGCTATCATCCCGTGAGATCTCTCATCTCTCACAATTTGATCCCACTTTTTATCATCATTTGTTCACCTCACCGTAAGTGTCTTGACAGGAACGAAAACGAAAGTTGCGGTCAACGATTCCCATGTGTTCTTAATTCTATTGATTTATTGCCTACTTACCGTTAAGTATGTCAGGTGTCTAATGGCAGCGTAATTGCTTGCATTAATTAGTCTTTCATGTTTAACGAGTTTTTTTTGTTTCGTCATTAGGTTTTTCTTTCCAGCTCTGGGAGGACTCCTTTATGGTTATGAAATCGGTGCAACTTCTTGTGCAACCATTTCAATTCAGGTCAAGATTTAAACTTTTCTCTGGTTTTGCCAAATCTTTTAGTCACCGTTTTCAGAGCCTAAAGCTCTGCACATTGGACTGAGATATCGCAACTATATCATGATATTTCAAACTTCCCAAAACCATTTTTCTCGTTTCTACTGTCTTCGCATGCATGTACATTATTTACATTCTTTTAAAAGCCTATGACTTTGCTATCTTACTGTGCTTTTTCCTCTCCTGTAGTCGCCTTCATTAAGTGGAGTTTCATGGTACAACTTGTCCTCATTGGATGTTGGTCTAGTTGTAAGTCTCCGAATCAACTTTCCTGCTTCTTCTTCATGCTTCTCATCGCAAATCTTATAGAGACAAAATTTCTTTTGCTCACAATTGAATTTTCTGCAGACCAGTGGCACACTTTATGGTGCATTATTTGGCTCTATGGTGGCTTTTACTATTGCTGACGTGATAGGTTGGTTTCTTTTCCACTTTCTTCATCTGGTAGGCATATATATTTAGCATTGGGAAAGAAATTGAAGTGTTGGAATTTGAATCTGGAAGGAAGAAGAAAGGAGCTGATCTTGGCTGCATTCTCATTCCTCGTTGGAGCCCTTGTGACTACACTAGCACCAGTCTATCCCGTTCTGATAATTGGACGGCTCACTTATGGGGTCGGTGTTGGTCTGGTAAGAGCACTGATCATACTTCTATAGTTTTTGTTTGCTTGTATGAATCGATGCTACTCAACTATATATTACTACTCTTACTTAATACGAGAACTGAAAATGTTTCCTTGCATTTAGGCAATGCATGCGGCACCGATGTACATTGCAGAGACTGCTCCAAGTCAGATACGTGGGCTGCTGGTATCACTAAAAGAATTCTTCATAGTCCTTGGGATGGTTGTAAGTTGTTGAAGCTCTGAGGTTTTTGGACGTTGATTGATCTTTGTGAAGCAGTTGAAGCTGATCCTCTCGTTTTTGAAATCTGTTTGATTCAACTCTCACGTATATCTCAACATTAATTGTATGCAGGGAGGTTATGGAATCGGTAGCCTTACAGTCAATATTCTCTCTGGTTGGCGTTACATGTATGCAATAAGTGTCCCTTTGGCAGTTATAATGGGAATTGGCATGTGGTGGCTCCCAGCATCCCCTAGGTGGCTTTTGTTGCGGGTCATACAGGGGAAAGGGAATGTGGAGAGCCAAAAAGAGGCTGCAATCAAATCTCTTTGTCGCCTTAGAGGTCCTGCTTTCGTTGATTCAGCTGCTGAACAAGTGAACGAGATTTTGGCTGAACTTTCTGTCGTGGGCGAGGATAAAGAGGCCACGTTTGGTGAACTATTCCAAGGGAAATGCATGAAAGCTCTTGTCATAGGAGGAGGTCTAGTCTTGTTTCAGCAGGTGGTTCTAGTCAATAGCTAATCATCGCGGTCTCTTAGAAGAGTAATTTACTAATGTCTTCTCTTGTCAAATGGCAGATAACTGGGCAACCAAGTGTGCTTTATTATGCACCATCAATACTGCAGGTTTTCTTTCTTCTCTAAATAAACTTTGTGTAGAGTGTGATATTGGCTTTGTTTCACTTGGAATTTTGACGAGAGTGTTTTCAATTTCCTGTTAGACCGCTGGTTTTTCTGCCGCAGGTGATGCAACGAGGGTCTCAATTCTACTTGGTCTGTTGAAGGTATTCATTTTCTTGACCTGGCTGAAAGTAGTTACTATTAGCAGTGTAGTAAATAGCTACACTTTGCTGTACAGCCTCTGTTGTCAGTCTTAGAAGTAGTGTCATTACAGATGGACAAACTGTGGTTATCTAGTCCTAAAAGGATACTTAACAGTAAGCTTTTTGTTGTTGTTGTGGGTAATGTTGTAAGAGACTTTATGGGAGAATTGAAAGAGTGGCAGTCGTGTAGTTGAAGGGGTCTATTAGTCAGATTTCAATCTTAATTTTCCCCATGCAATCATTTGTACTGAAGAGAAATCATTATGTTGTTGCAGTTGATTATGACAGGATTAGCTGTTGTAGTTATCGACAGACTTGGAAGGAGACCTTTACTTCTTAGTGGTGTTGGTGGCATGGTATGTCCTCTTTCTTCCCTATCCCTTCTCTTTCTCTCATCAGATTTAGTGAGCTTGATCTAAATCTACCGCATGATAGAGAGAACTACAATGCTCCCAGTTTTTTTCTTTCACTTTTTGTTATTGTCAATGTCAAACAGGTTGTCTCATTATTCCTGCTGGGGTCATACTACATCTTTTTCAGCGCCTCACCAGTTGTTGCTGTAGTTGCACTGCTTCTCTATGTGGGCTGTTACCAGGTAAACATCGTTGCTGATAATGTTTGTCCTAAAAGTAGCATAGACTTTCTCACGAAACTCATGGCAGCTAAAACAGGACTTTTGATAGCAAATAGTTCCATTGGAGGTTACATGTTTTGTTCGTTACTGTTTGGTAAGAGCTCTAAAGTATTGTGATGAATCTTGCAGCTATCCTTTGGTCCAATTGGTTGGCTGATGATCTCAGAGATATTTCCCCTTAAACTAAGAGGTCGAGGACTCAGCATAGCAGTGCTTGTGAATTTCGGTGCAAACGCGCTCGTGACATTTGCTTTTTCACCCCTAAAGGTAATCTACCATTTCCCTCTAGATATCTACACCCACAGTTTGTAGGTTATTCGTGTTTGGCTCACATGGCTCTGTGTTTTGCAGGAATTGTTGGGAGCTGGGATACTGTTTTTTGGGTTTGGTGTGATATGTATCTTGTCTCTGCTCTTCATATTCTTCATCGTCCCGGAAACAAAGGGTCTCACTCTTGAGGAAATTGAAGCCAAATGTCTCTAAATTGCTGAGCGAAATAGATCCATCCATTATAAGTTTTTGCTTTATGCTGTCTTCAAAAGCAATGTTTGCTTCTGACCGACGCTCACGAAAATTACCATGTGTACTGTTTAAAAATCTCTGTAATAATTATTATTATCAGAAAAAAAAAAGATAAAGAGGATCTACAAGAGGATCCCACTAAACTTAAAACCAAAAAAATAAAAAATAAAAAGTTAAGAAAACAATGCTTATGTAATTTGTCACGTTCAAATTCATTAACATTTTTTTAAAAAAATCACCAACATCGTATTTTAAGTTATTTACTGTTTTTCATTTATTTTCTGTTTGAATCCACCTATATAAAAAGTGTTGAAAATTCAACTTTTTGTAGTTATTGTAAAAGAAAAGATATATGTTAGAGTTACCTAAATTATATGATACTTTAAGAGAGGATGATCCAAAGCTGGCTGCCTTCTTTTGGGTACACAATCTATTATATCACCATCTGGACTCTGTAAATTAATTTTCAAAATTATATACAAATGCATCTGAAACATGTAATACATATGTAACCTCGATGGTGAATATAGGAGGCTTGTTGAACTTGTTCAAGTGTTTTTGAATCCTCTTAAGCCTCAAGCCACTGACTTGTCTGTATGATTTGGTATGGTTAAAGGCAGAGACATTTGTAACCTTCTGGCTCATAAAGAGACTGACAATAACAAGGAAAACTAGAAGAAGACTTCTCTTGGTCTCCATTGATCGCTCTTTTAAAGCTTTTTGCTTGTATGTATCACATTTAGTGTGCGAAGAACGAGATAGTGAAGAAATTGGAAACTGAAAGGAGGACAAATACTTATAGAGTTGAGAAGGAGAGAAGGACCATTTCTAGAAAATGGAAAGAGATTTAAAAGGATTACAAATTTACAACAGCTAGCCCAAAACATATAAATGTAAAAGTCTGAATATTGTGTGTGTGTGTGTTATAAATGGGGAAGAAGAGAAGTGGGTGGAGAGATATTAAGAAGTGTAAATATGGAAATGGAAGAGAAGAAGAAAGCAATGAAGCTATAAGACCACATTACACATGCATACATACATACATACATACATATATAAGGTCGAAGTCAACATATATGTATCTTCATCCGATGGTCAAAATGGTTATTATTATAATGATTTGTTATTCGGATTTTGCTCAAATCCCAACTTTAGATGCTTCTGGTTCGTCTGATTCGTAATACTGTACTAGTTGAATACTTGAATGTATATATTAATGAAGTAAAGCATATAAAATTAGAATGAATGAACTATCCAGATTCTTTAACTACAACAATACTTTTTAACAAACTGGTTATAGGATGTCAACAAAACATTAGAAGAGAGTGGAAAATGAAGGAGTTTCAAACATAGCAAACTTTAGGCCGAAAACGCAAATTGAGGCCCAACAAAAGTATAAATCCCAAGCGAAGCAATACCGACTCATTTGGAGCCCAATACAAATCAATTTTCCTGAGCAGCTCCATTAGCGGTGATTCTACGACCATCATTATCAGTAGTTCTTATGAAGTTTTTTTTGACAAATTAATATATTTTTTAAATAAAATAAAAATAAAAAAATAAAAATTTCTTATATAAGATGTTTTAATTCTTTCTCTTTCCTTTTTTCTTCTCTCTCTTGAGCATGATTATTGCTAGATACACAATGTGTGTTGTTAGCCTCAAGAAAAATGGACGGGTCCCTAAAGATTAGAATGTAGATACAATTGGATTTGATTAAAAGTAACTAATGAGTGGTCACCGAAGTTTGACTTTAGAGAGATCGCTCAAAGTTTTAAAAGCTGGAAATATCTTTCCAAGTAAAATCTCTCTCTTTCCAAAATCATTTGCGAGAAATTAAAGCAGGAACCTTTTAAATTTTTAATGTGATTATATGTAATCGGCATTAGGAAAGATTTCGAAAAATGAGAAAGGAATGAAATTATATCAAAACAGTAGTAGGTGTGGGAAAAGNACCTTTATTGTCATTTTGGAGTCAAGTTTGCTCCAACCCAACCCCATTTTCAATCTCAAAATAGCAAAATGCCATATTTTTTCCCAAATTGAGGTTGATCTCATTTTCATTTCCATTTTGGAGTTAAAGTTTTTAATTTATATAACAGTCCTTGAAGTTTCAAATTATTTCAGTTTANACTTTAAAATACAAATAACACATATTTATAAAAATATTTAATTATTTAAGCAAACTCGTCCGAAAGGAAAATATGGAAAATATTTTATTAGAAATAACATCATAAATAAATTAATTAAAACAACTTNTGGATCCACCAATATCACTAAAGTATTGTCCAAAAGAAGTAGTTTGCGAGAGTTCTTGTTGATATCAATGTATTGGAATCTTCTCATCTTTTCTCCAATCTTGCTCAAGGTATTGCTCCTCCTGTTCATTATACCATTCAAGGAAAAGAATATAATATGGGTTATTATTTGACGGATGGTATATATCCAAAATGGTCCACTATAGTGCAAACTATTCATGAGCCAATAGGTGCAAAGAAAAAATATTTTGCT
>OVBJ01000824.1:0-41109 GCA_900406535.1 Noccaea bulbosa | reverse complement strand
AGGAGATGAGTCTTTGAAAAACGATTGATTTGGTGAAAGTTGAAACGCTTCGGACGATGAAGAAGAGAAGGATTGGAAATAGGAGAAGTCGATTATCTTCATTTTTCTTCCGTAACTTTTTCCCAAAACGGCGTAATAGAAGGAAAATCTTAACAATTATTATTTTGCAAGACACGTGTCGCCACCACAAGCATTTTCAATGCTGATGTGTCGAGCTATGGGAGAAAGATATTCTCTCTTTATAGTATAGATTAAATAACTACTTGTCAATACCCAGTAATGCGGAAGTCAATAAAATAATTTAATAAATAATAATCAATTCAGTTTCACAAATTAATTCCATAAACATAATTAAAATCTAACAATTTAAACACCAGATTCGCGAACAAGTTAAACAATTCAAATAAAACAATAATCCTATCATCTCCTTCTTCAGTATTGATTCCGTGATCACACATTTCTTTTACCTGTATCACAAAATGAAAAAATGCATAAGTATTTCATAAATATGAGACGGTCATCCCGTCTATATGACAATTATGCAATTTACTAGTAAGGTAAATGAACGAACAACAGCACAGAAAACAGCTCTGCTGTTGACCGCCACAAACAAATAAATGCGGAAATTCTCAACAAACAAATAAATAATTTAATCAATTCACCAATATTCAAAACCAAAATAAATAAATAAATCTAGCAATCTAAACAACCGGTGCTAACAATTCAAAATAATAAACTCAAATAAATAAAACATCATATCATCCTCTTCATCCCTCAACCTCATTCCGCAGTCAAACCATTTTTTTACGTGCATTAAAAAACAAAAGAGAAGCGTAACTATTATCATAAATGCTTAGTGAGTCCATAATATAGTCTACATGTCAATTACGCAAACCACAAAACAACAACAATAAATAGCAACACATAAACACAACAGAAAAACCGCAAAACAATACTCGTTTCGACCGACACTCCTGCTGTGTCGCTCGACACTCCCTGCTAGTTGTCGACTGACACACCAAAAATCTGCACTGCATCACCATAAAGATAAGACCTCCAAATCTTGAGCGAAAAGACCATCACTCCTTGCTCAAGATCATGTGTAGGACGATTATGCTTACTGCCCTGCAACTTCCTCGAAACATAGACAATCACCCTACCCTCCTGCATCAAGATACAACCAAGACCAACTCCTGAGGCATATGTATACACCACATAAGGTTTCCCCGGATCGGGTAATGCCAACAATGGTGTACTAGTCAACATCTGCTTGAGCTTCTTAAAGCACTTCACGCACTCCTGCGACCAAACAAACGGCAAGTCCTTGCCAATCAACCTCGTCATCAGCTGAGACATGCTCGCAAAGCCCTTGACGAACCTATTGTAGTAGACTGCTAAACCCAGAAAATTCCTGATCTCTGTAGTACTACTCGGTTTAGGCTAATCTCTGATAGCCTCAATCTTAGACAGATCCACATAAACCCCTTATGCAGAAACAATGTGGCCAAGAAAATTCATCTCTTTCTGCCAAAAGCTGCACTTGCTCAACTTAACAAACAACTTATGCTCCCTAAGCTTCTCCAAAACCAGCCTCAAATGAGTCGCATGCTCCTCTGGACTCCTCGAATACACCAAAATATCATCAATGTAGATGATAACAAACACGTCCAAAAACTCCTTGAACACGTCGTTCATCAACGTTATAAAAGCTACCGGCGCATTAGTCAAACCAAAAGGCATGACCACAAACTCAATATGCCCGTATCTCGTCATGAACGCCGTCTTGTGAACATTTACCTCGTCTATCAGAATCTGATAATAACCTGATGCCAAGTCAATCTGGGAGAACCAAGTAGCACCCCTCAGCTAATCCAACAACTCATCAATCCTTGGGAGTGAGTAACTATTCTTCACTTTGACTCGGATGAGTCCCCAGTAATCAATGCACAACTGGAAACTGTCATCATTCTTCTTCACAAACAACACCGGTGCTCCCCACGGTGAATCACTCGGCCAAATGAACCCTTTGCTCAAAAGGTCCTCTAGCTGCTTCTTCAGCTCTTCCACCTCTGTTGGCACCATCTTGTAAGGTGTCTTCGATATCGGAGCTGGCCCAGACTTTAACTTAATCGTGAAGGGATCTGACCGAGATGGAGGCAATCCCTTCAGCGACCGAAACACATCTTCAAACTCTTGGACAACCTGAATATCCTCCAAAGCCACCTCATTACTGGACTCTGTCATTGTGATCGTCGCCAAATAGACCTCACAGCCTCACTCTAACATCTACTCAGTTTGAATAAACGAGATCACAAGACTTCCTAAAGTCGGTCGAACACCCTGATAAACCAATTTTCCTACACCCCGCTCAAATACCACTATACTTATGTAGCAATCCAGATGACCCCGGTAAAAAGATAACCAGTCCATCCCCAAAATCACGTCATACAACTCCAACGAACTGATGACCAAGTCTGCTGGCATCGACTGCCCCACAATCTGCACATCCACTGCTCTAGCACGGCCTAAAGTAATCAGGAATCCTCCACCGGCCACCATGACCATGTCTGCACGCCCACCAATGCTACTCTAAATGCCTCTACTCGCTGCACACTCCAGAGTAATGAAGCAATTAGATGCTCCCGAGTCAAACAGAACGTGAGACTCTACACGCCTACTAACAAGGCCCCTACACAATTTCACAAATGTTCAGAACCCCTAACTCTATCACAGTAAAATAAAAAAAAACAGACAACACCAAAATTCTACCACTAAGAATTTACAAAGTATGAACCAAAATTTTTATTTGTGATCTACCCTGACTGACTTGTCTTACCCACTTCTGTCGGAGAGTACATCTGCGGCGCTGTTCCAATCTGTCTTAACGGCTGCACAGCTGCGATCTGAGACATTGGCTGAATCGCCAATGGTTGTACCGCTGCCACCAACATCTGTTGCAACTTGGGACATATCGGCCTGATATGCCCCGGCTCTCTGCAGTAGAAACACACCTAAGCATCCCTGGATGTCTTCCTCTTGGGACAAGTCACCACCATGTGCTCCATGCTCCCACAGCCATAGCAATCGCCCTTGCTGCTCTGGCTACTAACAGACATCTCGTCTGCTCTCCTCTTCTCGCCATGCACAAACTTGTCGTCTTTGCAGAACCAGAACTAAAACTCTTGCGCTGTTGCTGCTATTGTCCCTTCGGCTGGGTAGCAGGAGCATCTGCAGCTGGTACCGCTACTGAACCAACATGCTCACGAAGGTCCTCTACATTGAAAGCTGCTAGCTCTATTAACTCTGCTCTCGTGGTGTATATACCACCTCTGCACTGAGTCCTGATGCTCGTCCGAAGTCCTTGCACTCTGCAATAAACTCTGCTCGCCCTCAAAACCGAAACCAGCATGAACTATAAGTCTGCTGAACTCAACGTCATATTTTCGTATTGACCTCTCGCTCCGATCCAATGCCATGAACCTCAACTGAAATCTGTCTCGAGTCACATGGGAAAAATACTTGGCATTGCACCCCGCTAGGAATACGCCCTAAGTCCACACTGCCTTTCGAGTCTGGACAGACCTTCACCACAAGTGTGCATCCCCACTAAGGTAATGCACTGCCAGCTCCACCTGATACTCTTCTGGACACTTGACTGAACGGATGTTCCATTCCTGTCTCTACCGCCACTCGCCGGCCTGCTCAGGCTCACATTTGCCCTCAAAGAATGGTGTCACAATTCTTTGTATCTCCCTCATCATCTCTAGATAATGCATATGCCCAACAATCGCAGCCCCATGCTGCCTAATAAAAGACCACTGGAGGTACACCCGGAGCCTGCTGTGGAACCGCCTGCCGAAGACGTGCCAAAATCTGCGTTAGTAGCCCCACAACCTGGTTACCTAGACCATGATCTGGAACCGCGCCCCCACCCTGAGCCGCCCCAACTGTCGCCACACTAAACACTGCACTCTCCACTGAAGCCTCTGATAAACCACGCCCACGACCCCGATCTCCACGACTTGCATTCATCTCACTGCACTATCAAAGCACAGTAGATGAGCAACTAAGACAACACTCAAACCAAAATCAGAAACACAACTCACTGCAAAATCACTGGAAGGCCGAGAGGATGATACTAGATCGACTACTAACTGACTAAACACAAATAATCAATTAAACACATAGTCCAGTTTATCCAATCTAACAGTCCTAAAACCGAATTTGCTCTGATACAAAATGAAACAACCAAGCTTTTTTTTATAATTAACACAGCTAAAATTAATATTCATGAAGTATTAATTATCAACATCTATCAATGCGAAAATTCTAAACAAAAAAAATAAATAATTTAATAAATTCACCAATTCTCAAAACCAGAATAAATAAATAAGTCTAGCAACCTAAATAACAGGTGCTTCCAATTCGAAACAACAAACTCAAATAAATAAAACATCCTATCATCATCTTCATCCTTCGGCCTCATTCTGCGGTTAAACATTTCTTTTACCTATATCACAATACGAAATATATGCGTAAATATTATCATAAATTCTTAGTGAATCGATCATACCGATCATATCATAAATTCTAATACCAAAATGAAACAACCAAGCTTTTGTTATTTTTATAATTAATACAGCTCTAATTAATATTCATGGAGTATTAATTCTCAACAGTTATCAATGCGAAAATTCTCAACAAAGAAATAAATAATTTAATAAATTCATCAATATTCAAAACCAGAATAAATAAATAAGTCTAGCAAGCTAAACACCAGGTGCTGACAATTCGAAACAATAAACTCAAATAAATAAAATATCCTATCATCCTCTTCGTCCCTCAGCCTCATTCTGCGATCAAACATTTCTTTTACCTATATCACAATACGAAAGAGATGCGTAAGTATTATCATATATTCTTAGTGAGTCGATCATACCGCTTACATGCCAATTACGCAAACCACAAGACAACAACAATAAACAGCAACACAAAAACACAACAGCAAAACAGCAAAACAGTACTTTTGTCTGCCGACACTTCCACTGTGCCGCTCAACACTCCCTGCTAGCTGTCGACCGACACACCAAAAGGTATCGTTCGACACAGCCCAAAAACCACGAAACCAACAGCGACAAATCAACACAAAAACACGGAATCAAAGGGTTTTTAACGCCCAATATCAATCAAATACTCAATCTTGATATGAGCAACTCAGGAACACCACAATAAACTCAACAACCATGAGAACTCTAGTGATTCACGAGCCTATGGTCACGCACTCAGCTTAGAACGGATTAAACAAGAGAAAGGAAGATGAACAACAACCACACAGCCTCAGATCGATCCTCCAAACTCCAAAAACTCCACAAATCGCCTTCTCCTCTCTCTGTAACTGAAACAACCAAGCTTTTTTTTTTTTTTTTCTATTAAACAATTCTAGCGGAAGTCTTAAAATAAATTAAATAAATAATAAATCAAATCACATTATTCAGCGGAAGCAAATAAATCAAATAAATAATTCTAACAACTTAAATGAATTCAAATAATAAATAAAACAATTCCTATCATCCTCTTCCTCGGGCTCGATTCCGCGATCACACTTTATTTTTACCTGCATCACATGGCAAAAAGAGATGCGTGAGTATTTCATAAATACCCAGTGAGATGATCATTCTGTCTACAGGCCATTTACGCAACCTCGAAAACTGTGTCAACCAGGCGACTGCTCGACTTTTATTCGCGAAACAGGGCTTTCTTCGTCTAAACCAGACAAAACCAGCCGACTTGAATCGAACCGATCGATTTTTCAATAAGCGGTGTCGCTCGACACTCTTTTGCCGAACCAACAGAACCGAACAACAATCGATTTAAACTGAAAATCGATTTCACAAACAGGTGTCGGTCGGCACCCTCATGGTGTCGCTCGACACCAACAAACCAGAAGTCATTCTACGAACGTTAACACAAGGATGACTTGCATCACATAAACAAACCACACATGATCACTTGGTGTCGTCCGACACCACATCAAAACAGCACTTTCGGTTCACATATGTTACAAACACAACAAGAACTCATCATAAAACTCGAACCACAAACAACAACCTAGTAGTGACGAGCATACGGTCACACACTTACCTCAAATTCGGATTGGAAAAGGGGAAATAGGAGGTGATGATGAACAGTGATGAAAAGCAAGACGAAGAACACCAGACAGCAAGCCTCTAAAAGGATTTCAAGCTGCAATCGACGATGAACAGCTCCAGGGTGATTCCCCAAATGCCAAATTCTCCTTCGAATCTCCCTTATTAAGTTTATGCTCCAGAAAACGACAAAAAGAGTAGCAATTGCGGCTGCTCTCTTTTTATTCACGAACACAAAAGTTTCTTACCCAAACCGGCCTAAACCGAATATTTAAATACCGGTGTCGACCGACATCTTTCCTAATATCGTTCGACACCACCTTCTAAACTACCAAAACCGACAAAACTCAAATCAAATCGCTATTGATTTTCAATAATCGGTGTCGATCAACACTTTCTTGGTGTCGCTCGACACCAGCTCCAAAATATCATTTTTTTGTTTACAGATTTTACAACTGGAATCCTTTCCTTTTGGTTAGTTAGTTACTTGGATCCAAACTCTGTCATTTTCCAGTTCTAGAGTTATTTTGTTAATTAGATTCTTTATTTCTAGAAAATAAAACAAAATTATTTCATCTTGCTGTGTGCATCTTTCCAATTACTAAAAGGACAAATAATTTTGTAGGCTAACCCCAACAAATTTTGTAGATTCTGTTTTATTGTTTTTTTTTTTCAAACTCACAACTAAATTGAGTAAACTAATCAAACCTAAGCCAAAGCGGGCCAAGCAATCCGTTTTGAAAATAAAAGTTTGTAGATAATTTGTTTTTGTTCGAGAAAGAAGTTTGTAGAGATTTTAATAGTTTATATTTAAAAAGCTTTTGTAAATTATGATGCTCTTGATAGAAATATACATATATGTTTCTTTGGTCATGAGCGTGTTGATAATTATTAAGAACTATATCAATAAAGATAACTAGAATGTTAATGGAATTGGCCAGGTGACCAGGTCGTATCTTTCTGAATCAGTATCCATCGATTCATATAAAATAATTTCAGATATCAATATTTAGATCTACGAATGACAATATATACCAATATATCATATATCCAAGAAGAGTTCTAACTTCTAACTATGTCATCCGATATCTCTACACTATTAATTGTGAGAAGTACATTTTTGTTTTTGGAAAAAAACCATCTTTCTTTATGAGCAAAATCTGTTTGGAAACAGGTATATCTAGGATCAATTTTGTAAAAAAATAAAATAATCCACCCGAATATATTGAATATGAGATGGGGATCTCATAACTTAAATCAAACCAATATTAGTTTTGGTTTAATTAAACCAACTTCTAATTCTCGGTTCAATTAATGGTCCTTATATCGATTTTTTTTTTAATTACCGGCAACATTTATTTCATTAAAAAGCCCATTGGGCAGTACATGGTTTCAAAAACAACAACTCTACATTACAAAATGATCTATCATTTAAGCTCAAGTAAAACTTACACAGGTTCGAAACAGATAATGAACACCAAGAAAGTGACCCGTGTCCAACACGTGTGACATAGAGTTGCAGGAGAAGAATTCACCGACGAAACATCGCCATCAGATTGGGTCTATGTGGGTATGATTTTTCTCGACGTTGGTGCGAGTACGAAATAGATGATATAAATTATTCATTTAAAAAAAAATTAAATTATTAATACACATAGATGGTAAATGATATTAAATGCTTTAATTTATTATAAATTATTCATACATATATTAAAAATTAAGATTAAACAATAATGATTTAATTTTGGTTTAGATTTTTTGGATCGGGTTCAAGTTTCAGATATCAAGATATGGTAAATGATATTAAATGCTTTAGTTTATTAAAAAAGAATGATTTAATTTTGGTTCGGATTTTTTGGATCGGGTTCAAGTTTCATATATCAAGATTTATGCTTGCATTCTTGATTACATACATTTCATTGTTAGGAATATGTTAACTACCAAGTTGACATGTAAAAATTATTTACACTGAACTATTTATTTATATTGATAAAAATGTAACGTAACACCGCGCAATTTGCGCGGGCCTGCTAGTTTAATAATAAAAATCATATCTAAAATCGTATATCAATATCCATTGTTTTTTGTTCTCATGATCTCTTAACAAGTTTAAGTAATAAACAACTAGTGCTCTTGGGGTGGGAAAAATTTTATAGAAGTGTACAAATGGCACGAACAAACGAATTAAATATTTTTTCTTAAACTAATAAATGTAGTTGATTTTTGTTTTTTAAGAAAGTGTGACGAAATAAATTTAAGATTCCCACGTCCATACGTTTGTGACGCAATAGATTTTTCTGATTTTGTAAACCAAAAAGGAATTTTTTTTCTTTTTCTTCTTATGATTGGTTTTGTTTGTTATTAGGTTGAATAAAGGCTCTAGTTAATACTTAATATTTAATATATTAAAAAATAACCCACCTATAAAAGAAATCTTTTATTGATGTGTTATTATCAAAAATATCATGCTGATATGTTATATGGTTTATTATCAATGTTTTTTACTTGAGGCAACATTTGTTAGACTATTTACATAATATGTCATTGCATTAGTTAGCTTAGAGAATAATTTATATCAATTATTTATACAAATTTTAGCATTTAATCACAAAAAATTATCATTCTTTCCATATCTTAGTAATATATCAAATTATTTATTTTCTTAAATACTATATTTTTCTTTTATTTCTTGATTGGACTAAGTTTTATAAAAATAAATAAATTATCACATTCTCATACATTTTTTAAAACATTATAATTTGAGTTTTTTAAAACAGATAACAATTACTAAAATGATGAAAATAATAAGTATATCATCATAATCCCACATTGAAAATGAAGATGTACGATAAAACTATTATAAAAAGACCAAAATGTTAAGAAATCATCAAACATGAAAGCTTAATTTAATAAGCATTCAAATTTATAAGTATTTTTGTTTCATATAGTTGTTTGATAAAACTATAAATAAACAAAATAAAATTTATATTATAATAAATATTTCAGAGTAGAAAAGTTGAAAATATTTATATCAAGATATAAAATATTTGAAATAGTTTAACTTGGTTAAAAAGTTAAAATATTTAAAATCCTTTTAATCACAAATTTGTATACTATAAAATTTCAACTTATTTTATGAAATACATGAAGCATAGTTTTTTTCTAAATAATATTTTATTTTTAGTTTTTTTTGAATTATCTTATTATATTATATTTATTTGAGTTTTATATATAATTAAATCTATTATATTGAATATGTGGTCAATGCTTTAATTTATTTACCTTTTTAAAAAATTGTTAAAATATTTAATTTGTAGATAAAGACAAGAACCAATAAATCTATTGCCAACATTTTTTTGAAATAATTAAATAGATAATTTTTTAATATAAATATAAATTTAGAAACCATCTTGTGTAAGGTGCGGATCTAATCCTAATACGTGCCTATTAGGTAAAATTGGAAACACTCGTCTATGGGCCACGACATCTAATTTTGTATTTTTAACGTTAATGGCATTTAGTTTTGTACTCTTTGTTTAAAGGCATAAATATATAAAGTTAAATTTTGTGTGTTGCAAAACTTTTACACCTAAAAACGCTTAGTTCAGTTTTTTTTCTTATAAAATGTCCACCACAATTTTAAAGTTAATCCATAATGTTTACTATTTTATGTATTATGATCTGTTAGTTTTTTCAGCATATTCGTTGATTTCTCTCTTTTTTTTTTACCAACTTTATTTTTTTTGATAAAAAGTTTGCTTAAAAAATACCTAAACATTACACTAAAATTTGTTTCGCCTAGGGTCCAAAAAATCCTAATACAATATTATTTGTATTTCACCCTTGGAAGGAAAAGAGCCAGCACAAAAAAACCGAACCCCAAGTCAATTGGGCGTGTATTTTATTATTAAAAACACACGGCCTGCTTGCCGTACTTTCTTGGATGATATTGACTGGTATTTTGCCTGGCTCAAGTCAAAGTGTTGTAAAAACAATACCAAACCCTTAAATTAAGGGGCTTGATGATTTCTAAATTAAAAATTTGTTGAATCCAAAATAAAAACAAAAAGATTAAAAATTTATATGTTGCCTAGTCATTTTCAAATTATATGTTGCCTAGTCATTTCCATAACGTGCTTAGGTCACCGTGTGCATCTCCATGTTTATATGTATATAAATTGATAAAAAAAATTTTTTTTGCATTTTCATATATAGCCGTTCATCAATCTCTTATTAGCTTTTTTTTTATTTGCTTGACATGACTCGGTTAAAAAATGTATTTTGTTAGAAAAACGGTATAAGAAACCATAATGAATATCATCAGAATACAATTTGACTATTCGATTATTGTTTTCTAGATTGGGCCTAATAAATGATGGGCTTTCAGCCAAGCCTAAATCTTATAAATGTCGGTCGTATATTCTGGCCCTACAACCCTCCTCCACGTCCAAAATCGTCTCATAAACCCTAACAAACCCCTTCTTCTTCTTTCTCAATCCAATCTTCTTCTCGTTCTAAGGTTTATTGGGAGTAAAGAAGATGGGAAGCCAACAAGCAGCGGTTTCGTTCCTGACGAATTTGGCGAAGGCAGCGTTCGGTCTCGGAACGGCGGCGACGGTTCTGAGCTCGTCTCTCTACACAGTCGATGGTGGCGAGAGAGCTGTGCTGTTCGATCGGTTCAGGGGAGTGTTGGATCAGACGGTCGGCGAAGGGACTCATTTCCTGATCCCGTTGCTCCAGAAGCCTCACATCTTCGACATCCGCACCAAGCCTCACACTTTCTCCTCCGTCTCCGGTACCAAGGATCTCCAGATGGTTAATCTCACCCTCCGTGTTCTCTCTCGCCCCGAGGTATGCTCTTCCCTTGTCCTCTGTTGTCGATTTAGCACCCAGATCCCCGAGATTATGTTGATTTCGTTGAGAATTTAGCTCTCACCCTCGTAAGATCTCAGCTGGATTTCTGAAAATCTGCTCTCTTTTTTTAGGGTTCTTATGCGTAATTTTGCTTTCTTCTATTCCCTCTTGTTGGTGTGAGAATCGTTTTAGTGAAAAGCTTTGTAGTCAATCTAACTATGTGACCGCTTCATTCATTTGTAATTCGTCTGTGAAGGTTTCGCGTCTCCCGACAATTTTCCAAACATTGGGTCTAGAGTATGACGAAAAGGTTCTTCCTTCAATTGGAAACGAGGTCTTGAAGGCCGTGGTTGCTCAATTCAATGCTGATCAGCTCCTCACCGAGCGTCCTCAAGTGTCAGCGCTTGTCCGTGACTCTCTGATCAAGCGTGCCAGGGACTTCAACATCGAGCTCGACGACGTTGCAATCACGCATTTATCGTACGGTATGGAGTTCTCGAGGGCAGTGGAGGCGAAGCAAGTTGCTCAGCAGGAAGCGGAGAGGTCGAAGTTTGTGGTGATGAAGGCTGATCAAGAGAGGAGAGCCGCGGTTATCAGAGCGGAAGGTGAGAGTGAAGCTGCTCAGTTGATATCAGACGCGACAGCTAAAGCGGGAATGGGACTCATCGAGCTCAGGAGGATCGAGGCTTCAAGGGAGATTGCAGCTACACTGGCTAGGTCTCCAAACGTGTCTTACTTGCCTGGTGGACAAAGCATGCTCTTTTCTTTGAACGCTGGTCGTTAAGCTGACATTGGTATGCTCCTCTTTCAACTATTTACTCCTCTGAATATTTAAAGAAATTGGATTTTGAAATGGAACCCCCTATACGGAGTATAGAGTCTGATGAACTACTGCATTCAGCATTTTAAAATAAAAAACGTGTTATGGGTTTCAGTGTATTCGGTTAGGTTGAACCAAGTTTGGTAATGGGAATGTCCAACTTGAACTTCTAGGTTGATTCCAGTTATTTGTCTGAGCATTTATTTGTATTTGCAGGTGACAGAGAAGAGTAAGTGGCAAAGAAAAAAACGATGGGAGGGATTTGATTATGTGATGGTCTTTTGTTTCTCATGAACAATGTGAAAAGAGAAATGATATTTGCTAGTGAGCCTTTTTTAGGTTAATTCTGTTTTGACTATTATTTACTACTTTTTTTTGTTTCTCCCTTGGATGGTTTTTTGTGACTCGTGTTTCGCAGCAACTGCTTCTGCGGTGAAAACTCAATAATTACATCATTCATGGCACATGTTATTCTAAAAATGTATAGTCAACGGTTTATGCAACTTAGTTTACAAGACAACTAATTCCAACGTCTCAAGTCATGTGTAATAAAATGAAAGAAAGAGGAAAAAACTCAGTTGAATGAAAGAAAGAGGAAGAAATGTATTGGTAAAAGTTGTGTTCTTGAGGAGTTACATTTCTTCAAAGTTGTGTCTTCATGAATTGGTAAAATATAAGGCACGACTTTTGGTCATATAGTTGTAGCAAAACAGAGATTTGGAAAAAGTCTTAGTAAAAGAAGAAAATCATTTGGCTTCGCCCGGGTTCGAACCGGAGACCTTCAGTGTGTTAGACTGACGTGATAACCAACTACACCACGAAACCATTTTGTACAGATATGTTGACATGAAAGTATTATTAGTAGTTGTTGTTCATACACCTGATAAATAAGTGTTTTTTTGTTTTTGTCAACGATAAATAAGTGGTTCTAAACTCAGTTTTACGTTTCTATTTAATTTCTCGTATAGTATAATTTTTATTTAACTCTGAGTAATTGGTACATACATTCGCTATAATTTAATTCCACACTCAAAATACATCATCACCACTCTTATCCTCCTCTAAATTCTTCATGTTCCCCATTTGAATCATGTTGCTTTCGCTTTCAAGTAAAGCTCTTGTCTTTTCTTCTTCTCTCTGCGAGCCGCCTCCTTCACAGCGTTGCAGAATCTAGTTTGGCTCAGATCTTTCATGGTGCAGACGAAGAAGATAAATACCCCTTCTGAGTTCTGAGTCTTGTTATGTTTTTATTGCAGCTCTTCTCTTTGACTTTAGTTATACTACTTCGAGACTCTCAATCCTTCTTCTTCTTCTTCTTCTTCTTCTTCTTCTGCAAATCCATGTGTTTCTTCTTGGGTTTTTACTTCAAAGCAACTCTTGTAACTGGTTACACCTCTTCTTATAACAGACCACACAGCTAAATGCAAAACAGAACGGCTTGTATTCACAGTCATTTAAGCAACTCCCACAGTCGTGGCAACGTTCTATGCAGACTACGCAAGCTCTGCACGATGATTTCGGGCATGGATTATCCTTCAATGGACAGGTTTCTGCAGCACAATCAAATACCAGACTTGGTTTCTCACACCAAGGGCATATCTCAAGATCAGTAACTCGATCATCCTCTAAAGATAATTCTGATCTACAAGATGTATAGCATCTCTGCTTCCTGGATTTCGGAACGGCATTAGCATCTGCACCAAGTAATAAATTCAGCTCTTCAAATTGCTCCTTTGTGAAGTATAATGCCCCACCAGTGATTAAGTTTTTGACTCCAAGAAGGTTTGAGGACTTTAAGTCCCTTAAAATGGACAACATTCCTGCTGTGCTTAGTCTATGACAACCCGATACACTCAGCTGCAAAACAGACATTTCAAAGATCTATCGTGTTAGGGACACCGACTTTAACAAGCGTCAAAGACAAAGAGAAACTTTAAGAATCAAAAACCGAAGAACAGTAAAGAAAGATGCAGTATGCAGAGACTTAACACATATTGAAAACAGAACACTTGCACAGACAATCAGAATCAAATAACACGACTGGTTCCATTGTTGTACGCTTTGTCAATTTGTGCAAGTTAGTAAAAACATCTGTATAACAGAGTCTCTAACGGGCTATCAAAGCAACCACATATCATGACATGATAACCTACTTATATCGTTAAAAAAGTAACCTTTGTGAGACGCGGATTGCTTGCAAGCACTTGCATCAAGCCATTATCAGTGATACCTACACAGCCTCCCAGATTCAAACATTGAAGATGACCTTGAGCACGGAGCGTTAACTTCAGGAGAGAATCATCAGTAACTCTATACTTAAGAGGGGAATCATTGAGGTCAATGGTGCTCCAGAAAAATGGCTCTTTTCTAACAGAGTCACGCAATGACATGCAAACCCCTTCAACCGCAAGAACATCTCTCATCTCTAGATATGGAAGGACTAACTCAAAGGCGACATGAGGTTCCCCAGCATCATCAAGAACACCGCTCCCCATTTGCTGTTCGACGACACCACCAATTGGTTCATCAAGAGATTTCGATACTAAACCCCTCTGATTCTCATGAAACCAATCCGAGATTGTATTCAAAGTCGATCTAACTTTCATACAAAATGGGTCCTCAGGCAAAGTGACTTTCCCCAATCCCTCAACACCATTCATCTTGAGGCTGCTGATTTGCTCTTGCAACATTGTAGTTGTAGTACCGTTACTAAAGCAGTCCAGCCTCTTGAAGAGGGTCTGATCAACACCGGTTGGCTCATCACGAGATTCTGATACTAAATCCATCTGATTCTCGTGAAACCAATCTGAGATTGTGTTCAAAGTCGATCTAATGTTCATACAAAAGGGATCCTCAGGCAAACTATTCAACACACTATTCCCACTGATTTCACCAAAACCCACAAAATCATTGAACAGAGTGTTACCCTTTTGTTGTGGCCATATCGAAGCGCCATCACCACTAGCGACCCAATTCACGGTCTCGTAAATAATCTGATAACCAGAGAAGGACATTCTATTGAGGAAATCGTCTTCCCCAAATCCACCCAATTCTACTTCTTTGTAATCGCCAGCTTTTTTCATACCCCAATCAGAATAAGAACCTCCGAGAAGCTCGTCGCAATTAATCTCCATCTTCCTATTCCTTGTTCACAAAACAGTAAACTTCTACTTCTCTCCAGTGGAATTTCTATAGAGCGCAATGACGCATCTGATCCAAATCAAACGAACCAAAAGGATTAAGCTAAAATAACTGGGATGGAGATTTAGAGAACTAAGAATCTCTCGAGAGAACGAAATGAAAAAAAGAGTAACAGAGCAATCAATTTGACAAAAATCTAAATAGATCCAACAAAAAAAAAAAAAAAAAAACGGCGAGGGAATGAATGATAACGAACCGTGATGGATAATCCAACGAACGGGATCGCAAAATCAGCGGAAAAGAAAAATAGGAGAGAGAAAGGATTGAGCGGAAGAAGAAGATCGAATCAGATTGTTCGGAGAGAGAGAGAGAGAGAAAGTTGTTTAAATCGGGAAATCAGAAGAATGGTTTACAATGAAGGGACTTATTAGGGCTTTTCATTGTGGAGGGTGCGAATTTGGCGCGTGTCTAACTATAACTTCTAAATAAATAAATGACTTTTTTTTTTTTTGGTTTCCCTCTAGTAAATGATTTACGTCTCTGAGATATTTCATTAAATCTATTGATTGCACCAACGCCATTTTCTTAAATAGGGCGATTCACTAATTAATCTAACTAGTCAATAATAATTTATTATTTTCCATATATGATCTAGAGTCTTTAATAACAGTCTTTCTATGAGTAATGTTTTTTTTTTCTTACCTTTTAGTTTGCATTCAACTGAGATAGTGAGTTACCAATTTCTTTGTCAAACAAATAAGTGAGTTACAAATTTCTGTAAAAATTAAACTCTCTAAATCTCTTTTATTTTTTAGTAATTTTTGTAATTCATTTCAAAATTAGAATAGTTTTCAAAACTTGTAAATGAATTTTTCAAAATATAAAAAAAGGCACTAGCAATTACAATCCTATTTATTTGTACTTCTAACAGATCAAAAGGTAGTAATAACAATTCTATTCAATTTGGCATCAGTTTTACTCTTTTATCAATAACACTAACTGAGTAATCAAAAGATTTATTAACCCATTCTAGATTATGCATAACCATTATTTTTATCAACATAAGATTAGAAAGCAGACTTAATTATTCTAGATACTGTATATATACTATATACGGCCAAAGCTTATCAAGGTGTATAACCCTTTAATCATAAGTTCATAACTACATGTAAAACAAAGATTTATTTAGTTTTTCTACAAAGCCACTTTGCAATATGGGTAGAAAACAAAGACTACAACCAAAAAACACAAGAGAAGAACAATGTCCCAGTGAAGATCACTATGAATACATAAGATTCACTTACAAAACAGATGATGAGATGTTTATTTAGCAAGGAAAACAAGAAAAAAAGAGAAGCTCTTATTTTGTGTGTACTCATCATCATCATCCCCATGTTAATTTATAGCATTTACAAAGTAGGAGGGATCCAAATGTAGCCGTGGGTCTGCAAATAACCAGCTTTCGTTAGTAGCTGATCCGCTTCGGTTGGTCCTCGGCTTCCTGGTTTGTATGGGATCGATTTCAGTTCTCCATTGCTGATCCTATGAAGCAGAGGAGTGAAGATTTCCCAAGCTGCCTGTTTTGTGATTGATCACAAACATATAAATGGGGGAAAAAAAATATCAAGATAATTGGGCATAATCATAGTGTGGAAGTTTGAAACCAAGTTAAGTTTTGTTCTTCAAATGATGTCAAGTTACTATTCAGGGGTCCTAAGTGGTGAAGGAGAAAGGTAAATTACCTTTAATTCGTCTCTGCGAACAAAGTGTTGTTGGTCGCCTTTGATTCTGCAGAAAATATGGTCAATTAATGGGATGAATAAAGGTTTTGATACACAGAACCATTGTTACTAATATATAATTAAGATTCATACGTGTCAAGAATTAGGCGCTCGTAAGCCTCTGGAATCGCAACACCTTGGTAACGTTGCTTGTACGATAGGTCTAGTTCACTCTGCACGGTTTGCATCTCCAGACCCGGTTGCTTCACCTGCGCAGCAAAGCCAAAAAAAAATTTCAGATTGATTGAATGGCACAGTTCTGTTTTGGGGTACCACACGTATGACAATCTGAGAATTGTTTTCTTTTCCAGTCACACCAAGATATTTTCATATAGTTACACCATGTATGCAAGTTACGAACAATATAGTATAATAATTTGTGGTTGGTTCATTATGCACTTACAGTTAGCTTCATGTACATGGCCTCTGAAGGTTGCAAGCGTATAACAAACTCGTTCCTGCCTTGCTTTTGACCTGTTGCAAATTGCATGAGAGTATAGACCAACAGACATATTTTTTGACCTGTAGAAAGGTTTGATTTGGTCTTTTGATACATACATTTGAATATGTCACCAGGAACATCCTTAAACTGAATGCGAATATCTGCCTTCTTTGAACTCATTGCCTTTCCGGCCTTCAGAATAAATGGAACACCTGGAAGATAAATCAGTCCACAGTTCACTAACCACTGCTAATCATTATTCTCTTATAAACTCGACCTAGAAGATGAAAAGATGAAGAGTGAAAGGGGACACTCCCCGGTACCTTCCCATCTTTCGTTGTTTATGCGAAGAACTGTTGTGGCAAATGTTGGAGTGTTTGAGTCATTTGGAACAGTTGGATCATCTCTATACCCTTCGTATTGTCCAAGAACCACCTCTTCATCTCTTATAGGAACCACTGACTGAAGAACCTGACAATTCAATTATAAAAACCAGTCACTTGGTAATAATAGGGTGAAAACCGAATGAAAATAGCATCCCACTTTATCCATTAAGATGAAAAGTAACCTCCTACAAAGGCTTGGAAATGAAAATGTCACTTGATCGAATAAAAAAAGTTAAAAGCGATTTGAATCAAGATAACTGTAATCACCTTCACTTTCTCATCCCGGATGTGCTCGGGTTTAAGAGAGATTGGTTTCTCCATGGCGACAAGGCAAAGAACCTGCAGTACATTAAACTTAGTTGAGAAATGAAAGCATCTGCAGTCACACAGATACTCCAAGAAAAACAGTCAAATGAAGGTGGCTTTCAAGGGAAAACCCAAGATATTGACGAAAATAATAAATCAAATATGAACACTTGCCTGGAGCAAGTGGTTTTGAATAATATCACGAATGATTCTGAGACGGAAAATGATGATAGTCATCATCAGAATGCAAAGATATGGTTGCTTGATCATCATAATCATAATTCAGATAAAAGACTGAGAAAAGAGTACCCGTATTCATCAAAATATCCCCCACGGCCTTCGGTTCCAAAATCTTCCCTGAAAACGATCTGCAGAAATGAGACTTGAGATTTATGTGGATTCAGCTCTTTAAAAAGGTTTTGGAAATTTCTGCGCTAAGGGATCAAGCTCTAACCTGCACGTTTGCTATATTGTCGCGGTTCCAGAGTGGCAAAAACAACCGATTGGCAAACCGAAGAACCAACTGTAAATAATCCCTAGGTAAGATGATCTTTGTCTTTCTGTCTAAATAAAGAAACTCTTCTGACTATAAGCAAATGAATGTGTTACCATGTTCTGGACTAATTCCTTCCCCAGATAGTGATCAATACGATAAATCTGTGACTCATCAAACAGCTCTCCAATCTGAGAACTCAGTTGCTCTGCAGATTCCAGGTCCTTTCCAAATGGCTTCTCAACAACGATCCGAGTCCATCCACCAAGATCAGCTGCAAGATTATCCAATATCCATTTCAACGAGAGTTACTTACACAGGGTAATTTTTTTTATTTATAAATGATGTTGGCCAATTTAACACAGTGACTCACATTTGTTAGTACACCATGCCTTGATCATCTTGCATACAGGAGGGTATACAGACGGCGGGAGTGCAAGATAAAACAACCTCCTTGAAGATCCCTCAGAGCTCTTTTTGGAGACTTCGTGCTCTGAGATTGCCTTGTCTAATCTTTTGAATCCGTCCTCAGAATCATAAGGGCCACTCACATACTTAATCTATAAAATTTGGAGCCAACAACTGTTTTGTTCAATAACACGCAAAGGAAGGGCATCAATATGCTCTAAAATGTATGGACTAACCAGCTGTAGAAACTTGGACAAAGCTTCTGCTTTCTCAGATGCATTCTTCTCATCAACAAGATATCTACATGATAACATGGAATCAAATAAGCTTTTGTTGACAAAGAGAACAGATCAAGAACTTATTTGCAACAAAACCGAAAGGTGGATATATCTAACCCACGGATCTTATCTCTCAGGTCCTTATCAGAAATCTTAGATCTTGCATATCCAAATATGTGAACTTCATCTTGATTAAGAAACCCCTGCGCTCATGTAAGCCAAAAAAAAAACATCAGAAAAACAGTTGGCGTTGACACAATATAAAAACAGTGAGAGTTTTTTTTCTAGTTAAAAACCTGGTGGAACAGATTGAAAAGAGCAGGAAAAGTCTTCTTCTTGGCAAGATCACCAGAGGCACCGAGGACTATGATGGAGAGGCTCCCAGTTTCAGATTCTAGACCGTACTCTTTCAGAAACGAATCGTTCCTCAAAGTAGACCTCTTCTCAACGTGCCATTTCCCAGCATCCATCCTCCCGCAAGTTTAAAGTTTGAACCTTCGCAGCAGAATTTCTCACAAGTGCAGATATACCACAAAACAGAGAGAACACACACAATGACACAACCCTGCAAAAATTTGAACGAGGATATGAAGTCGAGAAGATTTCAGATTTTGTAAGTTGAGTTGGAATCGTTGTTCCCTAGTATAAAATTACGACTGATCGATCAATCATCATGAAACCAAACACTTAGGAAAGATATATTATCCACAATTCATTCGAATCTCGAGAAATGATTTAATCAAACTGAAGACAGAATCAAACGGATCACGGAACAAGCTCTTGGCTCAATTTACAATCCGAACGATCGAAAACAACAAATGAGACGAGGAAAACGAGAAGCGATCTCTACCTGCGACGGAAGGCGTCAGCTGCCGGCGAGGGAAATAATTCAGTAGCTTGGAGAATTTTTGTGTGTGTGTGTGTAAGTAATGGTCGAGGCACAGTCTGAGGTCTATAGTTCGTTCGTACGCTGTAGATATTTAGAAAAACTGATCAATTTGTCAACACAAAATGGACAAAAAAGTAAGGAAAAAAATAATAAAGGAATAAAGATAAATTAGTTTAATGGAAAAAATAATAATGATTTGAGAATCGAGAGTGGTAGTGGCTGAGCTTCAGCATCCCATGATCTATCACGCTCTCCTCACGAGAGTTGATGACGAATATGCTGACATATACCTTGTGGAATTGAAGAGTCTACAAGATAAGATTTGACTTTTCGGTTTCTCTGCAAGATTTCGCCCTAACCAACAAGTTTTGTCTTTTTTATCTAAGACCCCTCTACATAACGAGAAGATTGGGCTATTCTCTGACATGGAACAAGGCCTGAGATCGACTCTCTATCATGTTTATGAAGTTGTGAAATCCATCACAACCGCAGCTATTAGTGTTTTTGATTAGCCGTAGTCGATATCATTAGAGCGCACCATCTATAAATCATTTTGAGGTAGCCATAACGCATTCATCTACTTTCTAATTTAAGCACAGACGGGGGGAAAGGAAGAAGAAGAAATGCTATCAATTATGGATTAACATCACGTTTAGGCCTACAAAATCCAAATGAGCCGAGCGTTTTAAACCAATACCGACACAATAAGATTTGCTACTGTGACACTAACACACTGGAACCGTCACATTTCAAAGTGCAACAATGCTTCTTCTCCTATGGGAAACGATTTTCAATCACATTTTAAACCACTTAGGCTTTGCGTTCTTCTTCTCTGCGGGTTTAGGCTCTTGTTCAACCGGTGCAGGACCAGCGTCGGTCGTGTCAGGCTCTGAAGATGGTTCAACCGATTCTTCTGCTTTGGTCATGACCTCTACATCTTTCAGTGACATCACCTCTTCATTGAGATAAGGAGTTGAAGTAGCACCACCATCTGCAAAGACCATTACGATTTTTACGTATAACTGTATAAGTTAAGAACTCGGTTATTTTCCCAAGAAACTCAATTTGAGTAGTATATAATGCTCGTTTTTTCGGCAATCAAGATTATAGTTCAACAATCTTTCTGACACACGACTTAACTAGCCTTCTAAGGTTATTGTTCCTTATGTATTCACATGATCTTAAACTTCTTATCGTGATATTTCCGTCCTAGGTTTGCAAGACAATTCCACAGTGTTAGTTTTCGGTCCCTAAAACATATCTCACACGCTAATTCTATAATCCAATATTGCAATATACTACAAGTTTCCCGGAAAAAGTATAGTGTGAAGGTAATGGCACAAACTTACCTTTCGCTTGATCGTGTGCAAAGTAAACAATTGCTCCAGGAATAAACCCAGCGGAGTAGAAGTCTTGTGAGAAATCCTTTATCGGCTTCTTGGGAGGTGTTGTGTCTGCAAAATAGTAACACCGTCAGGTCTCTTTTCTCTTGAGAAATGTAAAAATTGAAATATAGTTATGGAAACATACACAAGTAGAAAGGAATATCTGGATGGGCAAGGACACTTTTGAGAAGATCAATCAAGCATTGGATCTTTTCCGAGGAATGAAATGTTGCCTCCAATGTGTGATTGTCAGGAAAACGAACCCGCATTACAGCCTAGATAGTATCAATTCATAAATGGTCAGTGAAGATAAAACCACTTTTCAAGCATGAACCATTACAAGAATGTTGTAGAAACTAGTAAGAACCTTAGTCAGCTTTGCTCGACGTGCAGCTTCTTCTGCTTCCCGGAGTTTTCTTGTCTTCAAGGATTTATCTTTTGTAAATGTAATTTACACGTTAGAAGAAGTAAACAACCAAGATGGAGATTTCTTTACGGTATGATAGGAGTTTTGTGTTAGGAACTCTAGGGAAACGAGAAGCAAGAGATCCATTAAAACAGTAGGAATCGATCAACAATTTCCAAAATCGATATGCAATTCCCATGGATAATGTCAGATTGTATACGAAACCAGACACAAATTCATCAGATTCCAGAGAGCATCTTACCTTCTTTCTTAGTTGCCGCAAGCCGGAAATAATCAGCGGCTGTGAGCTCGTAGAATTCATCAGACTCCTCTTCTGTCAAATTTCATAAACAGCAATCACAAAAACAAGACTTCTTCGAATCAAGAGAGAAGACAAATGCAATACCAGCCAGAATCAGAAATCAATTCACTTCCTTCTCCGCGAACTTACCAGCAGCAGGAGCTTGACTTGGCTTCTGTGAATTACTGGAAGTCTGGAAAACACGAATCTCTCGCCCAAATTTTTCTCGCATATCCGCAAATTTAGCCTGGTTTTTACGAAATCAATCAAATAAACATCGAATTCGACACAAGAAAAGGCAAAAATCCCTAGCGAAATTCTCGTGAACTCCAAAGGGAGTAGAAAAAAAAACCGATAAGCTTGAACCAACAGAAAGATTCCAGATCGAGCAAAATCAAAATGGAGCGGAGAAATCAGATGATATCGATGAGGGAGAAGAAGCAAGTCACACCTGAGCTGAAGAAGTTTCCATTGAATTGGTGATCGAGAGTCGTCTACGCTTCAAGGTCAGTAGCGTTGGGTCATCTACAAACATCAGACCGCTTCGAGTTATTCTTTACTTCGTCGCTGCAAATCACCGTCTATATATCGATCGCTCTGAAGCCGCATAAAGTATTGTTTACCATATTTACGATATCGGAGCATTCTTTTAAGATAATTTAATTTAACCCCTAGGTGTTTTTATTTACATATAAGCCCCAATCTCGTTCGATTTAAAACAAAGATTTCTTTAATGGCAATTTAGACTTTTTAAGTCTAAGAATAAATGAAAAAGCTTTATTTTCAAAAATAATTTCGCAAATAATAGCAAGGTATTTATTTTTTTAGAAAAAAAAAATACATTTCTTAACGAAAAAAGTTTTTTGGTTTTTTTTTTGTTGATAGCCTCAGGTTCTACAACCGTCTCATAATCTAAATCGGTAAAATAGAGATTACATTATCTTTCCTTGTTTTATTTGGGAAAATAAATATACTTCCATATTAATCATAATTACTGTTGACCTCTGAATAAAATCATCACCTCCTAAGGAGATTATAAAAAGAGAAGGAATAGGTTCATAACTTTATATCATTCACCATTAAGCATCTTCATTTCCTAACTTTTATCACTAATCTCCACAAAAGAAGCGACAAAAAATATCGTTTTGAAAAGCTAGATGGTGAGATCTTTGAAGTTGAAGAAGCGGTGGCTCTCCAGTCTCCAGTCTCATGTGATAGCTCACATGATAGAAGATAACTGCGTTGAAAATGGAATTCCTCTCGCCAACGTCACCGGCAATATCCTATCCAAGATGATCAAATACTGCAAGAAACACATCATCGTTGTCTCTAATAATGATGGTGGTTCGACTGAAGCGGAACTCAAGGAGTGAAACACTAAGTTTATGAATGATATCGATCAATCGAAGCTCTTTCATCTTATTATGGCTGCTGATTTTCAAAACATCAAAACTCTTATTAATCTTACTTTTCAGAAAATCGCTGATATGATCTCATGTAAACCTCCATAAGAGATTCATACATTTTTAAACATCAAGAACAATTTCACACCTGAAAAAGAAGCAAAATGCGCCAAGAAAACTCATGTGCATTTAATTAATTATATAGATCATATCACTTGGGATGAGTTGGTTGATGATTATATATGTTTGTCCTTTCACATTCGCACTTCTTAAAATAACATTATCATATGAATTTATAGTTTCTTTACTTGATTTGTTTAAACTATAAACATTCGTTTTCATTAATTTTGATAAGAGAAACTTATTCTCAATAAAAACAATATGTTAACGATAACAAAGTAGCTTAATAACTTAAAATAAATTAGTTACATATTAATGTGTATCAAACAATTTTTTTTTTTTTTTGAGGGATTATGCTACGAATTACGAAATATACATACGAAAAAAATATGAACAATTTTATAATTTTTGTCTGATGACAAAAGTGTAAGAAAGAGATTTCATCAATAAGACTTGAAAATGAATGAAAGAACTCCCATTTCAAAATTACTTCACAAAGTCATAATATACTATGTTTCTTTAGTTCTTTAGTGGTCACCAGTCACAAAGTCACAGCTATAGTATATGTATATGCGATGGTCCAAGACGTGATATACTCTCTTATCAATAAGCCCACCTAATTGAATTTCTTACAACCTGAAATTAATGAGTAGCGACATAGAAATGAGAAAATAAATAAATAAAAACTCCAAAATCAATAAATTATCGGCTTAAGTTAAAATTGATTAATCTCACTCTCTCTTCCCACCTAAGCTTCTTTGCTTTTATTTTGTTTGTCTAATCTTCTTGTCTCTATTACGCTCATCTTTCACCTCAATCGAAGCTCCAGATTGAAGCAATCTTCAGTCTCCAGAAACCCTAATTCGATGCAGTTTCCACCTTAATCTCTCTTCATCATCTTCTTTCCATTCCATGGATCCTAAATCTCTGTAAAGTGAAAGAAAAGGGGCCTTCCAAATTCGAGTTTCCGGAACCGGAAAAGGATAATGCCGAGCGTGGGCGTGAAGCTCTACAGTGTTTTCTTCAAGTTCCTTTTGAAGCACCGTTTGCAGAACCGGATTCAGTCCGCCGGTGACGACTCTTCCTCGGATCCGTTCGGCGTCACAACCCGACCCGAGGAATCAGTCTCTGCTCCGAATCCCTTATTCACCGACGGCGTCGCCACGAAAGATATCCACATCGATCCGTTAACTTCTTTATCCGTACGGATTTTCCTTCCCGAATCCGCTCTCACGCCGCTCGAACCGAGCGCCGCCGGTAACCATTCCGGTAAGGCTCGAAATCTCAACCACCTTGCCGGATCGGATCTTCTTATTAGAAGAAACAGCCATGGCTCGTCTAATTCGTTGTTGTCTCACAAGGCAGAATCCAGAAGGTACAGTCACGGTTACACCAGCGGGTCCTCCTCCCCGGAGAATATCGGCGCGGGATCCTCCGACGTGTACAGAGGGTACGCACCGGCGTCGTCTTCGGCTGGACACTCCAGAAAACTCCCCGTGATGTTGCAGTTCCACGGTGGTGGATGGGTAAGTGGAAGCAATGACTCAGTGGCCAATGATATCTTCTGCAGAAGGATGGCGAAGCACTGCGACGTCATTGTCTTGGCCGTCGGGTACCGGCTTGCGCCTGAGAACCGGTATCCGTCGGCGTGTGAGGACGGATTCAAAGTGTTGCAATGGCTAGGGAAGCAAGCGAATCTGGCGGAATGCAATAAGTCGATGGGAAATTCACGGCGGCCTGGAGGAGAGGTGAAGAAATCAGAAGTGAATAAGCATATAGTTGATGCTTTTGGTGCATCCATGGTGGAGCCTTGGCTCGCAACTCATGCTGATCCCTCGAGGTAAACAATGTCTTTCCATTTGCATTGCTTATGAAATTAAGGGAAATTCGACTCTTGGTCAGATAGTATACTTAGCTCTGAGAAACAAACTAGTGAGAGAGATTGAGAGAGTTAAGAATTTGTTAGAAAGATATAAAAATCTGAAATTGTTGTCTGCCTTGCCTGACTACATAGATTCCTCCCTCTGAAAATCTAACCTTTATTGTCAAATTCTTTTGCTATGCAATGTCCTTTCTGATCTTTGATGATTTACTTGTGGGAGGATCTGATTTAATATAGTGTTGTTTCTTGGTATTGGTGGTAAGTTAAGCTTCATTCTTCACCTGGATAGTCTTTATAGATCCTTATCATGTCTTGAAATTTGTCAAAGACACTTGCTTTCTTGCGGGATTTCTATTGCTGCTTCTCCCCTTAATCATGACATGATGAAATATGGTTCTGTGTTGATCTTCAGTTATTGCTTCAGCCTAGTACATGGTTGATATGTAAATTCGATCCTTTGGATTCCAGGAACTTTCCTGTTAAACACCAAAACCTTTTTTATCAGATTTTAATGATCGATGCTTTCATGTGATCCAATGACTTTTAACTTCCATATGTGTATTCCTTTTGTTTTTTATGATAACTTCCAAGGACAAAGAAACAAGATCCCAGCATCGTATGCAGAGCAATCATTTATGTTTATGCATTTATAAGATTCTGTAGATCGTTGCTTTCGTGTGATTCAGGTGAAAACAATCTTACTGAGTTCTCAAAATTTAAAACTTCCAGATGTGTGCTTCTTGGCGTGAGCTGTGGTGCCAACATAGCAGACTATGTATCCCGCAAGGCCATTGAAGCTGGACAAAATCTAGCGCCTGTAAAGGTTGTGGCTCAAGTCCTAATGTACCCGTTCTTCATCGGTAGCGTTCCCACACAATCCGAGATCAAACAAGCAAACTCCTACTTCTACGACAAACCCATGTGCATTCTCGCTTGGAAGCTTTTCTTACCAGAAGAAGAATTCAGCTTGGACCACCCGGCAGCGAACCCGCTCGTTCCAGGCCGAGGCCCACCGCTCAAGTTCATGCCGCCGACACTAACCATTGTCGCAGAGCATGACTGGATGAGAGACCGAGCCATAGCTTACTCAGAAGAGCTGAGGAAGGTCAACGTAGACGCTCCTGTGCTAGAGTACAAAGACGCGGTTCACGAGTTTGCAACCCTCGACATGCTTCTTAGGACTCCACAAGCTCAGGCTTGTGCAGAAGATATAGCCATCTGGGTCAAGAAATACATCTCTCTCCGTGGCCACGAGTTCTCGTACTAGAGTTCACTGTAAACTCCAGGAAGGAAAAAAAAATGGTGGTCAGAAAGTTAACCCGGTTTTTGTTGTCTCACACAGTTTTTAGCTTGGAAGGCAAAGCGATGCGAGGGGTTGTTTTTCTCTGTGAGTAGAGTTAGTTTAGACTTTAGAGAGGTGTTTTGTGTGAGCCGATGGGTCGAGTACGACTCTCAAAGCCATTGTTGTCTCCGGGGTATTTCCCGTATGTTATTAAACTATATATTTATACGTTCTTCTCTTAAAGTTCCTGCTTTTGTATATCATCGTATCAAGCCTTGATAATCAAGGACGTCCAGATTTTTGGTAAACCCAGCCGAACCAAACATAGACCAAAAAGTTGATCTTTGTATCATAACAATTTATAATAACCGAATTCATTTTAATTTTTAACTTCAATCAAGGATTTGAGTTTGAGATCATTTGGAAGCATTTCATTTTCAATGAGTTGTTAGATAATTTAGGGTGGATTAGGGAATTGTTATGATTTTATTTAAAACACTCTAGATACCCAACATTTTTATTTTTATATCTTTAACTAAAAGAAACTTCACTAAAACACCATAACATCACCAAAAATCTTTTAAAATTCACAATGTAAAATATTTTCAATAACAGTGATATTTAAAATAAAATCAGAAGTTTATAAATAATTTACTCATGAAACTCCATTGCCTATTGGAATTCATTTCAAATGATTCAAGAAACAAAGAATTTAAAAGTCATTTACCTTTTGAATAACACTGGATTTTAAAACAGAATTTTAAATCTTGATTGAATAACCCCAGATTTGAAAATCTATTAATGATGAATTACAAATAAGATATCTAATAACACTGGATTTAAAAACATAATTTATAACCATTAATTGAATAACATTATATTGTGTTCATTCCAAATACAATATACACCCTCTTAATAACATCAGATTTTAATACATCTTTTAAAATTGCATAACAATTAACAAGGATTTTTCATTTTAATATAAATCACTCCCCTAAAACACAGCAACCGAGTTCATTTTTCAACCATACCATGAGATTTCAACAAGTCATACATGATCTAACACAAATTACACAATAATATTTTTCTTAGAAATATTCCTGCCTTTGATAAAGTGTTCCTGCATTTGCTATAATTGGGCCCAAAGTACACATACGGCCCACTAGTTACAGTTTAACCCGACCAATAATTAAGCATCCGAACCCGGACCCGGTTAGCGCAGGATCTCCGTTTTAATCGCCCTCCTCGATTTGAGGGAAGAACCTGAGCTCCGTCGCACCGTGCTTATTAGATCCCATCTTAACCGGCGGTTCAATTTTTTTCCCGGACATCCCGTGATATCCCTCGCCATCTTCTTCACTGGTTAGTTCTCAGTCATCAATGACTCTGCGTCTCTAAATCACACCTCACGGATTCTGAGCAACAAAAAGCTTTATATAACTCATCGATATTACCAAATTAAGCTCATAGCTTCGCATTTAATGGCGAGATCCAACTATAAATGTTCCCATTTTGCGCCCTCTCTCGCTTCATGGCTTCATTTGTTATTTATTACTACTCCTCTTCTTCACTTCTGCTATACTACTGTTACTATTTTAAGCTCCTTTTTTTTTGTCATTGACTAGTTTCATTTGATTCCCAATTTATCTGCGCTAATTTTGAGTTGATTTCTCTTTTGTTTCCTGATTTGGATTGTTTCAGATTTTCTTCTGTAATTTGCTTCATTTTACTTCACATAGAAAACTGTACTGATTTGAGATCTAAGCTACTAATTTGTCTAGTGTTCATTTTTTGGTTGTTAACTATTTCGGGATATTCTCACAGATGGACTCAACTTTACTGTTTATGGTTCTTCTTCATTTGTGTGAATAAAAAAACTGGATACTAAAAAAGTTATGCATACCCGTTTTAGTAGCTATATGCTTTGTTTGGTTCTCTGTTTTTATCATGAGTGATTTTGTATTAATTTTTTTTTTTTTTTTAACCCTAAAATGGTGGTGGTTTTTGGAAGTGCAGGGTTTTTGGCATGCTGTTAAGTAGATATATAAGGTTGAAATGTGGGATGTAAGGTTTCCTATGAACAGTCAAGGCGTTCGACCAAGGCTGAGGATAGTTGGAGTTGTGATTTTAGCGGCATGGATTGGGATTTCGGCTTTGTTTGGTCTGCTAAAACCTATAAAGAATGGTTGTACTATGACTTACATGTATCCTACTTACATTCCTATCTCTGTGACGGACGATGCAACTTCTGGAAGATATGGACTCTATCTTTACCACGAAGGCTGGAGGAAGATTGATTTTAAGGAGCACCTCAGTAAACTTAGCGGAGTTCCAGTTCTTTTCATTCCAGGCAATGCCGGTAGCTACAAGCAGGTAAGGATCCTCCGTTTCTCGATTGAATTTCCGATAACTAGAAAATAACCCATTTGTAGTAACTTTATGATGACTTAAGTGGTCCATAATGAAATAATTCGATATTAAATTAAAATGTTAGGCAGAGGTTGGGAATTCTTTAACTAGCAGTTTTTTCATGTGGTTACGGAGCCATCTTTTTCTGGAAATCCTGAATAATATAAAATATATTGCTTCTGTTGGGAACTTATCTCCAGGTTTCATATAGTAGGGTCCTTATCTACACCGTTTCTTATGTTGTTCATACAGGTCAGGTCTGTGGCAGCAGAATCTGATAGAGCATTTCAGGGGGGCCCATTTGAGCGCACATATTACCAGGAAGCTTCTCTATTCCCTGGGGGACGTGCAGATACGGATTCTGTAAACTATGAATTCCCTAGTCGGTACAGTAACAAACTAGATTGGTTTGCGGTGGATCTTGAAGGTGAACATTCTGCAATGGATGGTCGCATACTTGAGGAGCACACTGACTATGTCGTATATGCCATTCATAGGGTATTTTTTGTCCACATATTTCATCAAAAAGTGTTCTCTAGGATAACGGAACATACTGCTTTAAATCTTGTTTCCTAGTGCTTTTCTCTCCATTTTATTTCTTATCTTAATCCACATGTTTTCTGCAGATTCTAGATCAGTATAAGGAGTCGCATGATACCAGATCAAGGGAAGGTGCCGCTGCCTCCAGTAACTTACCACATAATGTGATATTGGTTGGCCATTCTATGGGTGGTTTTGTCGCCAGAGCTGCTGCAGTCCATCCTTGTTTGCGGAAATCAGCCGTGCGAACCATTCTAACACTTTCAAGTCCGCACCAGTAAGTTCTCTCCATGCTTAACAAATTTTACTCGCCAAACAATATGGTTAGGTTTTTATGTATCTAATTTCATCCAGATCACCTCCTCTGGCATTGCAGCCATCCTTGGGCCATTACTTTGCTCAAGTGAATCGAGAATGGAAAAAAGGGTATCAAGTTCAGACATCCCCTGGGGGAAGTTATGTGTCTGACCCATTACTATCTGGAGTTGTTGTTGTATCCATTGCCGGTGGCTACAATGACTATCAGGTCTAAAATATTCTGATTTTTGCTCCATTCTCTATGCCCTGGTGCTTTCTTTGATTGGATTTTAGTTCCACTGGGATGAGGTTTGAATGTCTTCTTGAGACTTAAGATTTTCCCTTTGACCTCAGGTAAGATCGAAGTTAGAGTCACTTGATGGCATTGTCCCTTCAAGTCATGGCTTTATGATAAGTAGTACAAGCATGAAAAATGTGTGGTTGTCAATGGAACATCAAGCTATTCTGTGGTGTAACCAGTTGGTTGTTCAAGTAGGTAAAAATTCCCTTATTTATAATCTGGAAAATGCCATGTTCAACGAAATTTGAAGATTCGCATTTCATGCAGGTCTCACATACGCTTCTTAGTTTGGTGGACTCAAAAAGTGGTCAGCCATTTTCTGATAGTCAAACGAGACTTTGGATTTTGACCAGAATGCTTCAAAGTGCATTAGCACAAAGTTTCAATGGAATGACACCCATGAAAGTCTCTCATGAGTTGCCCATCTTGGCCTCAAAGGGTATTAATAGCATCTCTGCTCTAAACATATGTATATCTTGTTCTCTCAGAATAGAAGCTCTTAAAGAAGTGGATAAATTTTCGTTGTATTGAAGTTATAAGGTTGACTGATCTTGGGGATTATAAGCCTCTATCAGATTACGTTGTCAAGTGATACAAATTTACAAAGCTAGAGGTATCTTATTCATGAAACAATTTTTGAGGCAATTAGTAAATACTAGAACAATTTCATTAGGTGTCAGTATATCTTGCAGGGATATGTTATTCTCTTGCACGACATTAACATTGTGCCGTCTATCTTTCCAGGCTCTGAATCACAAATTTCTTCTACATGTGCCCTGGATTGGAGGGATGATGCTCTCGATAGGGACCTGTACATAGAAACAAGTACTGTTACAATTTTGGCAATGGATGGGAGAAGGCGCTGGTTGGACACAGAATTATTGGTCTGTGCTGATAGGTATCACTTAGGGATGCTATTTTAGACTTGTATCGATCTCCCATGACACTTTTTCTGTACTATAGGGGTCAAATGGAAAGAACCACTTTATCTTTGTTACAAATCTTGCGCCTTGTTCTGGAGTAAGACTCCATCTATGGCCTGAGAAGGAGAAGTCAAATTCAAATTTACTGGTTTGTGAAAGGGTTGTGGAAGTTACGTCAAAGATGGTTCTCATTCCGGCAGGCCCCGCACCAAAACAGGTGAAATATACTGGAATTTCATATGCCGATGTAATTTTATGGGGCCACTGACAATAATTAACACTGGATTTGATTCCTTTAACACACTCTACGTTTATTACCTGTGCGCATATTGACTTCATATTTTCAGAGGAAGGAGGATCAGATAAGCATTTTCATTAACTACTTTTTCCTTTGTGTGTATGTTTATTAGTCGGAACCAGGGAGTCAGACCGAGCAAGCTCCCCCATCTGCAGTGCTGATGCTAGGCCCTGAAGACATGCATGGATTCAGATTCTTGACTATCTCAGTTGCGCCTCGCGAAGTATTTTCTCACCTAGATACATCTGATTTCTTTCAAATTTCAGCAGTTTTCAGATGACTAAAGTGTATAACTAAAGTGAGACCTTCCCTTGCGCAGGCAGTTTCTGGTAAACCTCCTGTAGCGGTTTCTATGGCAGTAGGGCAGTTCTTTAATCCCAAAGAAGGCGCCATGGAGGTCTCATCTCAGTCGATGCTCTTATCCACTTACTGGGCAAAGGTTATCATTCTTCAAAGTGGCCATGCTCTTCCTTTGCATCTCCAGTGTTTTGAAATAAAAATAGTGAAACCGTTGGTTAAGTAGTTAACTGATTTCAGTTGTGGATTACTTTTGTGCAGGAGATATTTTTGAAGGAGGACCATCCTCTAGCTTACAATCTATCGTTTGCTATCAGCTTAGGTCTACTGCCCATAACACTGTCCCTGAAAACTGCTGGATGTGGAATTAACACTTTTGGTCTACCAGACGGCGAGACAGGAGACTTGGACAAGGATAGTAAGTTTTCAAAACTCTTTCTTGAATCCCAGAGATCTTTCTTTTAGCTGTTAATGTTCTGGTCAGCATCTACCAAGATTTCCAGTTCTGTTGGATTGGTGCATTAGTTTTCAGTTCGAAAATTTAAATATTGCCATTCCCCTTTCGTATTACAGATCTGATCTTCGTTACTTGTTTATTCTTATTTTATTTACCACACGGTGTTGAATTTTCAGAGCTTTGCAAATTGCGTTGTTTCCCACCTGTTGCCCTTGCCTGGGATTCTGCTTCTGGACTTCACGTGTTTCCAAATCTCTACAGTGAGACGATAGTTATTGATTCTTCACCAGCCCTTCGGAGTTCTCAGAGCTCTGAGAAAACGACTGTTATGCTACTGGTCAGAAGTTTCTTACCAAAAGCTAGTCTCTGTTATCCTCACTGAAACAGAAAACTCAAATGTTTTTTTCTCTTTCCTGACCCTTGTGCAGGTTGACCCTCATTGTTCATACACCGCAAGCGTTCATGTCTCTGCTCCTTCCATGTCCACTAGATATGTACTTATATACGGTCCTCAGGTAGGCTTTATCTCCTATCTCTTGAGCATCAGATGTGCATTCACAGTATGCCAATTATGCACCTTATAGTAGCGTGCTGCATAAAACTATCACCGTGCATATGACATGTATTCATGCACTTGATCTTGTCGAAAGAGTTCCTCTTTTAACTGGATAACCTTGTGTTCTGTTGGATACAAGGTAGCACTCTGATGTATGAGTGACTGTACCTTTCTTCATGTGACATCTGATATTGCAGATAGTTGGCTTCTCATTTGCCGTTATATTGTATGCTCTTATGCGGCAAGCTAATCAATGGGACCACAAACTATCTGTGCCACCATTGCTGTCCGCTGTAGACTACAACTTAGAATTGCCATCTCCATTTCTGCTTCTAGCTGTATGCCCTCTTCTAGGTTCCTTGTTCTACCCCTTCCTAGTGGGTCAACCAATTCCTCCCCTCACAAGCTTCACAGTGGTCTCGTTGATCTGTTATATGTTGGCCAATGCATTCATCTTTGTTTTAGTTATTCTCTCCAAATTGGTCTTCCAAGCGTCCGCCCTCGTCCACACCACTGTTAAATCAAGGTAAGTGCTTTGCTTTAGTCACATTTTTTTGGTTTAATGTAAAACTACGCACTCAACTCTATGCAGAAATAACTGAACAATTGTCAATGGGACGCAGGTGCCAAGCTTTTGAAAGAAACTATTCTCTTGCTTTTCTTCGTTGGTTTTCCATACTTGCTTCCAGTTTCGTCTGTTTAAAGGTTTGCTTTTTCGCTTCTGAACTCTACCCAAAGTCCATCTAATAGTAACTGCATGCGTAGAATTTAAAAGCTCCATCTTTCTCCGACTCCTTGCTTAACATATAAAACATATGCTCTTAGTTTAGCATCTTCTATTGGCTGAGTTGTATCATCAGAGTGAGCTTGTGTTTCTTGAAGCAGGCAATCCGAATTCTGAAGCTCAACACAACAATTGTTATGACGCTAGTTGCAGTTACCTTAGTGTCCTTTGTTCATCCGGCTTTGGGTCTTTTTGTACTCCTCGCCTCTCATGCCCTCTGTTGCCATAATTCTATGTGCTGGTAAGCAAGCTTTCTGTCTTTCAAATATTGTAAAGGAACAAAAATTCAAACTCGGATACATATAATGAATCAGAAATCAGTAAGAGGCAATTGTCGCTAATGCTCATTTCTCTTTTTTTTTTGTTGTTGTTTCATGGAAGTATCATGACGGCATCGAGGAGGAAGGAATCAGTCGATCGGAAAAATGAAGCCGACCGTAAAACTAGACATCCTTCAAACAGACAGGAACCCTCCTTATCAGTAGACTTGTCTGAAAAGTCATTTGTTGAGACGCAAGCAGACATCTTCAACCACATGCACGGCCTACTAATATTGCATCTCCTTGCAGCTTTGATGTTCGTACCCTCTCTTGCCGCTTGGTTCCAGGTACTCTTTTCATGTTCTCAATAGAGTATTCTTAGATTCAAAACCAAGGGCTCATGTTTTAGTGGTATCTTTCTCATAGCGGATTGGGACGGGACAAAGCTTCCCTTGGTTTGGTGACTCAGCTCTGTGCGTTGGCGTAATTTTCTACGGGATACTGAACTCGAGACCCGAGTCAAGCATCTTACGCTCTTTCCCGTCTCTCGCGGGACACCAACTCCGTCCCCAGCACATCTATCTCTTCGCCGGCTTCCACTGCGTCTTATCCGGACTAGACTTGGCTCCATACAAAGTGTTCTACGCCATAGCTGCTTTAGGCTACGTCTCTTTGACTCTTAAGATCTCACAGGTGAACAAGAACGACCTTCGTTTCCGTACCAAAAGCAGAATACACAGAAACTGAGCTTTTGCAATCGAATCGAATGATTGAACATTCAGCTCGCGGGTCTTGATTGCTCCTTAAGCAGAGAATCCTTACCTGACCCCTAAACGTTCGAATGACCGTATTCAATCGGTGAGGTGGTCAGTCAATCAGGGATTTCAGAAATGAAATTAGGAGAAGAGTTTTGTTGCGGTTCCAAACTTCTCCAAGAAAAACATTAATTAGAATTGGTTTCGTTGTTTGTCTTGTGTCGTTGTTTTGTATTTTCTTTGTTTATGTTACAAAGGGCTCGCTTGCTCTCGAACCTCTGTATACTATGTTGAATTTTGTATGATCTGGTTTAGGTTAACTAGTTCCATTTTTTACATCAGATATTTGCTTAGGTTTTATGAGCTTTAGTTTTACATCAAAAATCGACAACAAATGAGTTGACGTAAACGGTAAATCTCTTATCCGTTAAGAAAACCCCCAGACAAACAAATCATCAGTTCAAAAAATCATTTGGAGTTCTCAACATGCACAAATCAATCAACTGGGAGGAGGATCACAAAACTTAGAGTCAACTACATTTTCCTATCTTTTCTATACTCTATATTTAGATATTATTAAAAATTAGAAAATAATATATTGAGTTCAAGAAAAGAGAGTGATTCCCTAAACATTGATAACTCGACTTGGTTACTATTTCACCCACGTTATTACATGAACACAAGTAGACCTCTTGGTCTCAGATATCCCTGTTTTTGACACTAAGTGATACTTGTCAGTATCCAAGATCCTCGTTAACGATAATGCACCTCTTCTTATTTTCAAACACCCACCACATCCTCGTTCTCATTTTCCTATCCATTATCAACACAAAATGTCCCACGGACACGATCGATTCCAATCTCCAAGATCAGCTTTCTAGGTTTGGGAAATTCGATCTCAGACAATTGATGTAGTGTTTCCCATGTTTAAAGTCATTTTAAAAAATGTCAAAACGGACTATGGACTTCTAAAGAGATTTATATTAATTTCGGGATACGATGTGTTTACACACGAACAATTTTGTTGTGATAGGATTTGCCTAGATCCGAGTCAGGTTTAGGTCAATCCATTAGTTTCACAGAAAAGATTATGATGAATGATTGTTATGATACAAGATTATATATCATCCTTGCCTCCGAACAGCTCTTGACGCCATAGCTCGCAGGTTAGCTCTTGCCAGCGACAGATTAGAAGAAGCCGATGAAGAAGAACTCGCTGCTGCGGTTACGCCAAACGCAGACGCGAATTCTTGCCGCTGTAACCGCAACGCTAATGCAGCATCCCTATCTTGATCCAACCTCATACCCGCCGCTCTGTTCCTTCTCTCACTTCTCTCTTCAGATACAAGTAATCTCGAAAGATCCTCTCTTTGCAACCTCTCTTGTTGAAACGCCGTTTCTCTGTTTCTTCCCCTTAGCCTTTGACTAGGATTTCTAGGACTCGGAGTTTCCTTGCCACTCAAGTTAGCGGAAGCTGCAGCTCTCTGTGCTTCGACTTCTTTAGGGAACAAAAGCTGGATTGTGTTCCAAAGAACCGTATTAACCGTACAATATCTTCCATTTCTGCATAGACAATCAGCATTGTTAGATCGAGTTTCCAATCTTTCGATCCGAAACTCATCGTTAAACTTGATTCTGTTTACCCTATTAGTTGCCTGCATTTAGGGCATTTCCTTCCACACTTATCCGCCGCAGACCTCAAACACTTTTTGCAGAAGCTACACAGACACAAAACTGAACAATTCAGTAACAAATTCACCATACAAAGCCATTTTTTTTTTTGCGGTATGTGTTGTAGTATCTACCTGTGCCCACAAGTTGTAGTACTTGGTTCATAGCAAATCTCAAGACAAATCTGCAGAAACACAAACCAAAGTTTCAAGTTGAAGAACCCTAATCAAGGAATTACTAAAAAAACAAAACAGTCTCCAGGTTTCAGATACATACTGCGCATGATAATTCGTCTCGAAGCTTATCTATGCAGGGAAGGACAACAGGAGTTGAGGTCTTCTGCTCTGAAATTATCTTCTCTTCCTTTCCCTTTTTCTTCTCTTCTTGTGTTTCTGTTTTTATCTCTTTCTTCTTCTTCTTCTCTGCAGATTTCTCTTCTACAATCACAACAGATCAGAGAACTTTAACGAAACTGACTTTTTCCAGATGAAGAGATGTAATTTTTTTGATAAGGGATGATCAATAACAAAAAGTACCTTCTTGTCTGATTACTTTTTCAAGATCAACAACAGGTAATGGAATAGCACTCGGCTTGATCCGCTGCTTCCTTAAATCCAAAAGATAGAAAATTGAACAAATTTCAATAAACCCAATTCTCAGAATTAAGTATTGATATACCCAAAATTTCACAGTTTCTCAAAATCTGAAGAAGGCCAAAAAGAAAAGTCGAATTTTTGGGTTTTACCTTCTTGATCCCGAAGAAGGTGGGGTTATTTTGAACAACAAATTGGAACGTCGCCTTCGCTTTGAAGAGATTCTTTCAGGGGTATCATCTACGACGAAGCTAGCCATTATCAGATCCTCCTCATCCCAACCCGCCATAGCCGCCGCCGATTTGAATCTCGGGCTGATGAAAATCTCTGCGTTCTCGCTGTTCTTCTGCCTCGTGATCGACGCTTCCTTCGATCCGTTTCCGGACCGATCGGTAGTAACTTTGGATGGTGGTGTCTCATTCACCATTTTTCTTGATTTAGGGTTCTAGATCTCAGTTTCAGTCCTGAGAACGCTCCGGGAAGAGGAAGATAATATCAGTCTCAACGGTCGGATTTTCTTTTCGTTTTTTTAAATCTTGATTTCCCTGCAACAGCTAATCTTTTTTATTGGGCCTTGGGCCTGTTGACTATACATTTGATTTTCTTTCTTCTTTGTTCGTATTTGTTCGTATATTATATCTTCCTTATTTGCTTCACATTTTTATACTAAACTGCCTTGTTTACTTCACCGCTCAACCAAAATTACAGGAAAAAATCCGATGTGTGTATCTTCCACAAAAGAAAATATGCAAAATTATGACTAACTAAGCTGTTTTAAAAATCTTTCGAGCTATCGTATTATGGGCCCATGAGCCCATTTTACTTCTAACTTCGTCTTCCACTCTCTCCCACATCAAAAGCTGGGTTTTATTGTCTTTGAACTTCTCTAACACCTGATCTCTAAGCCCCGTATCTCTCACCTCACAGAATCTCTCTGCCCAATCGGGTGGCTCAACGGGTCGGGTTCCCAATCCGGGTGCCCGATCCCTCGACCCGACATTCTCCTCGTTCTGCCAATCCGCCACGTAAGTCGCGACCCTCCGGTAAAACTTCTCCTTGAAAACCTCCCAAACCTGGTATTTATAGTGGTTGATTACCATCGTATTCTTATCCACGTCAGCAAACGTGAATCCATCTTTCAGGTGGAAATGGTGCACCAAGTTGATCAGCGTCGCGTTCATCGATTCCGGCCTGAGTATGCTCTTGTGTCTCTCCGGCAATATCACACGACACGTGTATCCCACCGTGACTCCATCCCGAGGCTGGTTTCTCAAACCAGACGGGCCGAAACTGTGGCACGGCGTTCGGATTTCACCAATCTCATCGGAGGCAGTGTAATTTCTGATGACGCTAGTTAAGGATTGGCCTGAGGGGATGTAGAAGAACTCGTCCACGTCGATAAACGCGATCCAATCGCAATCGTTTCGTGCTCGGATCGCGCAATTGGAAAATCCGGCTTCCTGAGACTTAATCCACGGCCAGAAATGTCTCGAGATGTTGTAGCCACGGCTTTCAAGATCCTTGACCTCGGCGATTATGTCGTCGTCGCTGTTGTTGTCGTAGATGAACCACCGTTGAACGCCGATGCCGGCATGGTACATCACCCACTCTCTCAGAACCGCTGCTGCGTTTCGCGTCATGGTGCAAACGCACATCTCGAACGGTTTCTTTGCTCGCGGGTGAATGACCCGTCCCAGACTTCGATCCGGTTGGGCTATCGATGGAAGCATCCCGGTTCCTCCTTTGATTCTAACCGAGACTTTAACAGGCCCATGGGCTGATTTTGGGCCGTCTAACACAGCCAATGGTGTTCGACACCGTATTATCTCTTGTGCGGCTGAGATGACGTCTGATCTTATCAACCGGTTGTGTTTCGCGAAATCCCAGCCGTACACGCACTCGTATCTCGACACGTCAGCAACTCTTCCTGGTCGTAGATTAAGCCCCTTGACGAAAACCACGGTGGATGTATCGTGGTCGATCACGGCGTCGTAAACTAGCCAATCCCACTGGTGAGTGGGCCCAGCGAGAAGGTGATCATCCGTCGTCCATCTCGAGATGGCAAGCGAAATGGTGTAGCCATGTGGCGTTCCAGGGCACCGTACGATTTGTCCGCCGAATTTGTCGCTGTCCACGGCCGTCGGATGCACCTTCCGATGCTTCGGCGAATTGCCACCGGCGGAGAAAACGCAAACGATATCCTCTTTGGTAAATAACTGATGAGACTGAGGGTATTTTAGGAAAACTAGCGTCTGCTCAGGTAATTTTACCGCTTCACGAATCGAAACTGCCGGAGAAAGCGTTGCAGACTCACCGGGAACTGACCTCGCTTTTGAGAAACTTATCGTTGAACGTATCACCGGACGGAACTTCCCTGCTAAATTTTGTTGTTTTCAGTTTCTGAAAAACGTAAATCGTTTGAATTCACACACACAAAAACCGTTACGATCATAAATTTACCTTTGAAGATGAACATGGTAGAGAAGAGAACGAAGGAGGAGACAAACAGAATCACAAACCAGAAAAACTTCTGCCACGTAATAAGGACGTCGCAACCGCAACCACCACCGAGCTTCCTACGAGTATTCATCCCCTACGCCGCCGAAATCGCCGGCGCTAGACGTCGCTAATTGGAATATAAATTATGTTCCAAGTCCTTTTCCAGTTTAAAAAGGTAAGTTTTTTTCTACTATTTCGTATTCTCCTACCTCTTCTCACGCATACGAGAATATAGATAGTTGACGATTAACAGAAGAATTGAACTTTGAATTTCGTAATTTATTTTCTTTTATTTTGTTCTTCAGTTAAGAAAAAGAAAAAACGTAAATAAAAATCTTTAAAAAAAAAATTGCTTTTAATTTTTTTTCTAAAGAATATGAAGGGAAGACACGAATTTGGAGAACGAGAAAGAAAGCCGGCTGCGTAAAAAAACCATTGGTCTCCGATCAATTTAATTAAGAAAACGAAATACTATAATATACTTTGGGTGGTGTAACTTAAATTTCAAGTGATTTCAAGTAATTTGATTTTTAGAGAATATTTAGTTGATTTTGGGTGAATTAGATAAATATCTATGGTTTTAATTAAAATACTCTATAATCTCACCTAAAAACCATGTGATTTAGATTATCATATTTTAAAAAACAAAAAACTCCATCAAATAATTCTAAAATCACTTGAAATCTTTTAAAATCCATCTTTTAAAATATTTTTTATAACAATGGATTTGAAATTATATTTTAAAATCACAAATTCAATAGCATTTAATTTTTAAATCACTTAAAATACACATTTAAATAATAAGGGATTTGCCATTTATATATAAATCACCAAAAATCACTTAAAAAATATCAAGTTTAATATATCCTATTTGTTTTATTTTTCTTTTACTTCACATTTGAGTTTCTGAAAATCTTACTAGTATTTTTCTTTTTTAAGTATCATTTTCTTGTTGACTAAAGTTTTTTTTTTAACTAAAATTTATTAAAATCAACCCAAGATTAAATAAAAGTTTATTAAAATTTGTTGAGTAAAGTTGGACCAGTATTTATGAGGTACGAACCATACAATTCACCAAATAGTTTTTAGTTTGGCCCAATATAAAAGACGTTTCAGATCTTGAATGTGTTGTGTTTGATGGTTTTAGACTTTTAGGTAAAAACATATAAAACTTGGGGGTGTAGATGGTTTGTTGTTGATATTCTCACGTTGACAACAAATGAGAGATTATATCAAACTAATGGTTTTTTTAAAAATTCTCTATATACATTAGAATTCTCTTACCTTTGATCAGTGCAATTTCGGATCAAACATGAAGAAACATGATTTTTTTTTTTTTTCAATAGTGCAGATGTAACACATTGATATTTATTTTACCAAAAAAAAAAAAACACATTGATATTTATTTTACCAAAAAAAACACATTGATATTTATACATGTATAGATGATTGGACCAAAATATAACTTAACATATTTAAAATTTCGAAATAATGATTGATTATGAAAAAGAAAAACTCAAAAACATGTGAAACAAAGCTTTGCAAATAAACATAATGGACAATTAATTGATGTTTAAGATAATTCTCTATATCTACATATATAAAGTTAAGCAAACTCTCTTCTTAGGTTGACACCTCAGCAATTAGAAGCTCTAGAAATTTGACATATAATCATGTTATTTGTTATATTTAAAATTATTTATTATTGTATTCTATTTTTATTATTAAAGTTTAATTTTTGTAATA
>OVBJ01000823.1:9431-41124 GCA_900406535.1 Noccaea bulbosa | reverse complement strand
ATTTTTAGATATATATATATATATATATATATATATATATATATATATATATAATACTCCCAGTTTTCATAAGTAATAGATAAAAAAAATTAGATTTCCGAATTTGACTAGGAAAATAAAAATATTTCTAATGTTAGACGAGGTTAATATATTTGTTGTTGGTTATCATTTGTAAAATATTTAATACTGATGTGCACCAATCAAATTAATTTTCTTCAATCCATATACATAATTTTTTTTATCTCTTATAGTTTTTTGATTTTCCACTGTAATTAAAAATGTAAATATACCATTAATAGGTAATCTTTTAATTTTAATAAATTATATGTTAATTAGGAAATTTAATTAAATTAAAATTTGATATTTATAATACCTATGTGGACCAATCATATATCAAATACTTCCAGTTTTCATAAGTAATAGAAAAAAATAATAGATTCCTAATTTGACTACAAAAAGAAAAAAATATTTATAATGTTAGATGAGGTTAATATTTTTGTTGTTAATACAAATTATATAATTTGCGTGTCTCTTATATATTTTTATTGATAATATAATTTTATAATTTGTAAAATATTGAATGCTGATGTGGACCAATCAAATTAACTTTCTTCAATCCACATACATAATTTCCTTATCTCTTATAAATTTTCTATTTTCCATTGACATTAAGAACATAAATATTCCATTAATAGGTAATTTTTTAATTTTAATAAGTTATATGTTAATTAGAAAATTTAATTAAATTAAAAAAATTAAAATTTGATATGTATAATACCTATGTGGACCAATCAGATTATGTTTTTTCAATCCTATGTGGACACTCTCAATGGCCTATAGAGTCAACTTTTATTAGTAATAGATTTTCGTCACTTTTCACACATACACCAACGTAACTTTCAGAAAAATTGGCAAAATGACCACCGGAAATTGATTGCCCAGTCAATATCAACACAAAAAGAACCGTAATCAAGCAAGCAGTGGCAATATAGCTGCTAAAAAATAATCAACGGTTGATATAGCTGTAACTATCGCAATTCTATTGTCAGCAATAAAATAACAACAAAGTGGCTGAGTGAAAGGAACAAAGTGTGAAACAAATACCTCCAGGTGGTTTTGTGTTGCATCCCCAGATGCACACTTCAAGCCGTCATGATTTGTTGTCTCCATCTCCAAAATGCTTGCGGAACTCCTCCTTGAGGTCTTCCAAAGTAAGAGCTTTTAGGCAATTTTCCACGTTTGAGAAGTAGGAGTTTGAATACTCTTCGGAAAGTATAAGCTCCCAAACAGATTGCCCGAAACTCGCACTCTCTTTGAGCTCATCAAATGCAATCTAATACCAATTTAAATTGATTATCCATAACTCAGTTAAATGTACTAAAGTTAAATGACGGTCTTACCTCGAATTCGGTGGTCTGGATGAAAAAGCGAATACGTTTCCCCAAATCACGTGGGTCATGGTGATCTGACAGAACGTTGAAGCATAAGCCTTTAACTCCTTCCAAAATACCCTCGCAATCCACAGTATACCCGACATTTTGTTCAAGTCTGGAGAACGATAGTTTTATTAGTTGGGGGAATAAGAAGCAAAGTCTCAGATGAGAACAAATATCAAAATATCATCGCAAATCAACTAACCTTAGCTGAAGCCAAAAACTATCCGCTATCATACGCTCGAAGAGATGTACCAAGACTCTTTCTTTATGAGATTGGTCTTTTTCGCAAACTATTTGGTAGAAAACCTGCACACCAAATGCAACCATGAGCAAAGAAACAACAAATATTATCTTGATATTCTCTTGTTGACTGTAACTATAATCTTGACACTATAGTTAACTAAACTAGTTGATTATTTTGTGCAACAATACAATTGCCACAGTTAGCTAGCACAACTTTCTTACATTGGATAAGGAATTAGCTTCGGATTTATTTTTCACATTGATGTTTTCTGTTCGAGAACCAATCGGAAGTACCACCGTTTTCTTGACATTTCTGGCACCAGGAGGTTGGTCCTCCTCCTCAGAGGTTTTCGGTAACTCTACAACTTTCACCTCTTCTTCTTTTGGTATACATCCAAAAATAATGCCACGTATCTGCAAAATTAAGTTCATTAAGTTCATATGAATGCGAAAGAGTTCAAGGGACAAAAGTGAGTCATCTAAAGAGAAAATATCTACGTGGGAGAAAGACATATTGAATTGCTGAATATCACTAAAACTGATTCCATTAAGTGCCTCCCATTTCTCTTCCACTGAAAAGGATGATGTAGTAAGTGGACACCACATTCCATGAGATCTTTGGTATAAAACTCTCTAAGAGTTCTCTCTTTGATGACCTGAAAAGGAGAAATTGAATTTCAATCTCTAAACAAATCGAAAGGATAACAAATATACAAACTTACATCAAAATGTTGAGCCGATGGTTTGAATTTGAAAGATGTGAGCTGTTTCCAAACTTCTGATAAGAAATGTTCAAATTTCTCATAAAAGCCTTTAAGCTCAAACACAAAGTAAATAACCATAGCTACAACTTCATATATATAATCTTAATTTAATAAAGTTTTTTAACTATCTTTAGAAATAAAACTTTGTACATTTTGACCATGATATTTTTGTTTGTTTGTTGACAACCACATTAACTTACAAATATTCTTATCTGAAACTTGGAAAAAAAATTTGACAGCAGAGTTCATCAAGTGACTGAAAACAAAATTAGGAAAGCATCTTCGAAATCTGGGCTTGTTTATTTATTTTTGTTTAACCAAACTTTTATAGTATTATAATTAAGTTTGTTTTTAATTACGTATTCCTTAATTGTGCAGACAAATACACGTAGCTAAAGATACATAGTTGATATAATAAATTGGCCGGATTATAATGATATAATATAAGACTACTTACAAGGCATGTTGAAAAAAAAAATCAACAGTTGAAAAGCTACAATGAAGTGTTGAAAAAAATGTTGAAGTAGAGGTAGAGAAAATAGAGTTGAATTAATTCAGCAGTGGGCCACGAAATTGACACCTGTTATGTCTTGATTGGTCGAAAAAAATAAAAGAAATATTAATAAAAAATAAAAATATTTGCTTTATTTTGATTGGTTGTTTATATGTTCGGTTTGTTTTTTTTTTCATCCAAAGATAGAAAATAGATTATTTTATCATAAATTTAATATATAAAAAACAAATTATATCAAAATTCATCATTTTTAATTCTCTATAAATAGAGACTTGTTTCATTTGATTTTGACACACAAAAAAACTCATCTTATTTTTTTTGGTTTCCATATTAGCCTCAAATAAATTTTGGTTTTTGTTTTAAATATTTTTTTAGTGCAATGGATCTCAACAATAACCCGTTTTAATAATTTTTGTATCATGTGTTTAAAACTTGAAAAAAAAAATTGATGTTATAAAAATTAAAATAATAATATTTTTTCAATGAAAATAATAATAATTATTTTTAATTATATTAATTTAATTTAAATCGAAAATTATTATTAATATGTAATTATATAACTTTTACAAAATAATAAAAAAATAATTAAATAGTGTGTTGAATTTTTTATTAAACAAAACCATTGTAAATAAAGATAGTTGAATAAATGTTGAATAATTATGTGAAAGAAAAAGAAGATGATGTGGAAGGGAAAAAATGTTGTTGAGTGTTGAAACCATTGTACATAGTCGGCGTTATTGGCTGACAGCTGTTGTAGTGGGAGCTGGGAGCTGGGAGCTGGAGCGGGAGTCGAGAGCTGGAAACTAGAGTTAGAAGCTGGAAATAGAGCTGAAAGCGGAAGTTGAGAATGGGGATTTTTTTTTCTTTTAATTTAAGAAAAACTTATTATTGGAATTTAAAACTTTAATTACAAAACATAAAATATTATAAAATAATGTTATAGATCATACTGGATTTCTTATAAGGATTTTTTATTTTTACATTTACTAGTAATTTTAGTGAAGATATTATACATTGACTAAAAATATTATCTCTTTTTTTAAAAAATTGTTATGGCATAACCTGAATATATTATCAAAAGTAATATTTTTAAAAATGATTATTTTATTATCTTTAAACAATCGACTCAACGTATCTAAAACTCCTCTTTTTTCTGCATGATAACGTACCAACATTTATAGCAGTTACCAAGTTTAAGTCACACGTGTGCCACTATTATTTTTTTTGTTATAATGGGCGTTGACTCCGCTGTGGTATACTGTAACGTTGCAATACACAAGGTGTTTGGTGTTATCCTAATTTTTAACAAGAGATTATATCAGCAACGTAATAAATCTTTACAAGAACATGAGGAGTGCTTTTAATTTTCTTACAACTATAAAATATTGTTACTGTGATTAAGCAGGTTCAAGTGTTGGATGGTTAAGAGTGTAGGCACATCAACAAAAATGTGCCTACATTCTCATAGTAGCAAACTTATAATCTTAAACTATTATGAATATTGTATGTGTGTGCTTTCACCAACAAAAATGATAGATGATATTTACAACTCACATTTATGATATTATGGCCGAAATGTTATACTCCAGAAACTTGTAAATAAAATATTTACTCTCAAAATTTATCTCTATTTTTTATGTCAACAATACAATACAAAGAATACACTCTTAAATCAAATTATTAAATAATAATTCTTCACTTTTATAACATTATTTTCTTCTTCTTACCAAAACTGCATGAAAAAACAATTTCATATTGAAGTTTTTATTAACAATAGTCTTCACTTTCAAATAATTTAACCTATTCAAAACCACTATTTATTTATTCGATATACATATTTAGTAAACACAATTGTTTTTAATCAAATTTACATAAATTTTTTTTAAAAGAGTCTAGGCAAAATAATAATTTCAAAATCAATATGCAAAATTTATGAAATTGCTCTAAATATGGTATATGCGGACTGATTTACTGACTAAAATTAACATCAAACATCAACATTTGTAAATAATAATAATTAGTAGCAATTTATATCTAAATTAAAAAAAAAATTATAACATATGTCCTGCGCACGGGATAACCCTTAGTCTATCTATATATATATATATATATATTAATATTAGATGGTTACCATTTTTCACTTCATGAGAAGCTGTCATGTGTCACTCTAAGTTTTTGACATGTGTCACTTTTTCAATTCAACAACAATTATTTTCAAATTAAGTTTTTTATCAAACAAATATTTACTTAATATAAATGACACAATTAAACCATATTTAATTCATGAAAATATATGTAGATATAATATATATGAATCTATTTTTAAAAACAAAAAAAATTATAGAAATAATTTGATATTTTATTTACAAATGATGGTCAGTAAAAATATACAATTAATACCACATAAATTTAATAAAATAATATATAGAAAACTGTTTTTTTTTTTTTTGAAAAAGGCCATAATATATAGAAAACTTTCTTCACACAAATTTAATAATGCAAATATATATAGTTCATAAACTATATACTGATATTTAATTTCAAGCAACGTATTACCTCGCTGATTATTACAAGTTTGGTGTGGTACAGGTTATATGTTGTTTGTCTATAAACAACCACCAAATATCTTCTAATTGTTTCGATTTTACGATCAACGTTGTAGTATTTATTTCTGACTTGACAAAAAAATAAAAGAGTTGCGCGAGCTTGGTAAAGTTGAATCAATTCAAACAAAAGCCAAAATAAATTGGCTTGTGTTTTAACAACTTCAGAAAAAAATATATATATAATGAAAAAATAGGAATCTGAAATGGGATTGGTGGAATGATTTTAACTGTACGGTTCACGAGTGGCCTGAGCAAGCCAAAAAATGCTTCACAGACACTCCCTCGTGACTCGTGAGTCTTCATTTTACTTTGGTTATTTATTAAGTAGCAGTTGATATTTTGGTCTACATACAAATTAATCAGGAACTTGGATTTATTATATATGTAAAAAAGAAAGAATTTGTAATTTGGATAGATCTGTTTAGTACTCTAAGAAGAACTTTGTAACAAGACCGTAAACTAAAACAGATCCAGTGTTTCTTTTCTCTATGGATGCAAGTAAAAAAAAAAAAAAGACATCTTAGTGTTCTATCTAAAGTTGGTTTGTAAAAATTATTTGCCAAGAAATCTGCTTAGTCCTATGAGCAATATCGTTAAAGCAAACTTACATTTTAACCAATAAAATAATATACTTTAGCTAAGTGATGCGCACATATGCGTACATATATATAAGTTGGTTATTGGGTGATGTGAGGGGCCATATATAAAAGAGAATTCATATGATTCGATGTGTCAGTTTCCGTTAACTTCGTTCTCTGGAGTTGATTAAGACATTTCTTGGCCACGTGTGCAATGGCTATCCAGGTCAGTTCGTGTTAATCCACCCAAACAAATCGTATTCTCTATAAAAGATACTGGGACTGAAAACGTATTCATATATATACTTCATCTACTACACCATTTAAATTAGACTGAACCTATTTTATACCAAGAAAAAGCTTTTGGAAATTCATACTAACAAGTCAAACATCTATATGTTGATTAATTAGATCTGACCAACCAATCCATATAATTAAGCTATCTATGGAATCATAAAAGATAATATATAAAAGATAATATATTTGAAGAGAGCATCTAATCATGCTCAACTCCGATAATTAATTCAATCGATGGTTACTTATTTAAAATCAATAGTTCGAGATCTGAATCTCAATACGAATTGTTGATATGCATGTTACATGATATGCAACAAGCATGCAATATGTGGTGGATATAAAACTCAGGTTTATTAATAAACAAACATTCGCATGCATTAATTGCGAATGGGTAATATCAATAGACAAACTCATACAAGTTGGAAGAAATTTAAGATGATATGTATGGGAATCTCAAAATAACGGAAAAAATATATAAGAAGATAATTTTAGGATAAAAAAGGTTTGTGGTTTGCTTGAAGGCATTGCCAACTAACAACATCTGTCACTACGTATCCCCATATTCATATATTTATGCACATGTACACACACATATATATACATATATATACACATACATATGCTATATAGATATTCGTATACGTACATCTTAATCATAAATTAATATCATATATGTGTTGATTAAATTGGCAACGTAACGTGACTTTGATGCAAGAATGCGTCTTATTGTTTCCAACCTTCCAAAGTTCCAATAATATTAGACAGCTCTATCTCTATCTTAACAACTCATTCCCTTTTTGGATTGTATCAACACTCTATCCACACAACTCAGCTCATCTTCTATATTTATACGTATCAAGATTTTAGAATTTTCTTGTAAATTTTAGAAAATATTGAACTCTAAAGATCATGTGCTGAGTTAGTTTATGCATGTAACGAATATACACTCGGCGTGGACTTTGATCTCTACAAGGTAAAAATATTTTTTTCTGTTTTCCCCACGTTAATAAAACTTTGTACATTTTGACCATAATATTCAATATCATTTTGATCAAAATTTGTACATCCCGCCAAAGGGCTTGAATAATAGTGTTTAGTAACATCAAAATTGAGATGTAAGGCATCCTTAACATCACACATATGCATGTTACCTGCCAACAAATCGTTTGAGATGAAACATAGTCAAGTATTTGTGATTAAATAGATATGAGATTAAAAAACAAACCTGCAAGACTATGGCAAACTGCAAGAAAGACGCGATCAACTTTTGATCATAGTACAAGGATTGGAATTTCATTTGCTGTAAATCCATGTATTCCTCCATGTATTCATCCATGATATGTCATCTCAACAGATTGATATATTGGTATAGGTGATGAACTAGAGAATATTTCTGCCAATGGAAAAAAAAATTGTTTTATAAGGACATTGATAATAAACACGGCGTATATTATGTTATAAACAAACAAAGCATATTCCCTCTTTCAAGCCCTCCTTGGTCACTTTGAAATCAACTCTAAACAGCTTCCATATGTGGAACTATATGACAACGACCTTTAACACCAGAAAACCCAGAGACTGGACCAACAGATGATTGTTCCTAGGGAGCATCCATGTGATGACCAAGTTCTCATTGCTCTGGACCAATTCAAGAGTACGTATATCTTCGGATCCCATGGTTGGGTGATCATGGGAATTTCTCTTTTCAATCCTTCTCCATTATGAATAAGTATAAAGAGCTGAGACACCAAACGCTCAAGGGTATCCAAGTGTTCTGCAAAACTGAAATAAATTTGTAATAAAAAACCGGCTATATACATGAATATAGATTCAGATAGATATATAATCAACCAGGAAGCATGAAATGAACTTCTACCAGGAAATCTGAAGTCTGGAAAAAGATTCAGAACATAAACAAATCTAAAACTATTAATAATCACGAGGATCCAAAAACAAAATCAACCAACTCCACTGTTGTAATCAAAAAGCTAATCCGGTAAAACCACTGTGTAAACACTACTCTCTCGATTCAGCTACAGTGATGTAATTTCAATACTAAAATAACATAATTGAAACTCGAGCTTGTTCTGTTCACACTTACCGTTTCCTAAGACCACAAGTTTCAATGAAGAAGCTTGATATGGGTCATTGAAAAATTTGACTGCTGCTTCTTCAAGTTTGTCAAGGGAAACTTGAGAAAGAGATTTCTTGTTCCCTATGAGTGAAAATTCAACAAAAACAAAAACATGTTTAGCAAAATAAACATGCAAAAACGATTTTGAGCAAAATATATACTCACCCCAAGCAAAACAGTTGAAAAGGTGGCCAACTTTAGAGGTATGCGGCTATGCGCCATGAGTTGATCAAGTCGTTCCGCATCAGTGTCAGTGTGCTTACAGTGTGTAGAAAGGACACCTGATTCCAAGGTTTTGCCCATAATATTTTTGTTTGTTTGTTGACAACTACAGTAATTACAAATATTCGTATCTAAAACATGGAAAAAATTTGGCAGCAGAGTTCATCAAGTGATCAAAAACAAAATTAGGAAAGCATCTTCGAAATCTAAGCTTGTTTATTTATTTTTGTTTAACCAAACTTCCATAGTATTATAATTAAGTTTGTTTTTTAATTACGTATTCTTTAATTGTGCAGACAAATACACGTAGCTAAAGATATAGTAATATAAGTATAACTCCTTTTTTTCGCGTGTAATTTTCTGCTTAATTTTGTTTTCTTTTTCTTCTCTGGTTTTCTCTTCTGCGTTACCCAAGGTCATACCAGAAAAGCTTGTGCGCAGCAAAAATAATAGAGAAGAAAAGAAAACACATTGAAATTGAACTCAGCAGAGAGGGAGAGAGAGAAACTAGAGAGAAGAGTGTCAAGGTTTCTTGGTTCTACGTTAATGGCAGTTAGGAGTTTCTGTTGATTTCCGTTCTCTTAATCTCCCGCGTCTTTCTACTCCGTCTGGCTTCTCTTTTGCTCCAAGAACCCTAATTTCACTTGGGCGTCGAGTGTCGACTCTTCGACCACCGTACCGACTTTGGCGGCTCGATTCGGGATCTGCGCTAGCTATGGCCGCCCTGGAAAACGCGCAATTTAACACCAATTCGATGCAGGTATGTCTCTCTTTGGTTCGTTAGTATGCGCGGGAATGTAACTGAGAAATGAGAATTCGGTGCTCGCATGTTATCGGTCTTTCTTGATTCTTTGATGCTTAGCTGTGTCATAGCTACGTCGCAATTGCGAATCTATTCACTAGTGAAGTGGGTTTTTAGAGGATCTCGAAGATGGGGTTCAATGTAGAATCGTATAGTTTAGGGGCATTAAAATCTGAAAGTATATAATATTCATGAGCTCATTTCCAATTGGTTTTTGTCAACATTCACATGGTACCAAAACTGTAAGCCCACAAGCGTTTACATTGGCATTAAATGAAAATGATGGTGCTAATCAAGTCTGGGAGAGCTCTCCTCACACTGTTGTAGCAATCTCATACTTGTTCCTATTGTTCAGAGAGTGAAGGTATATCGTTTGAATGGAGATGGTAACTGGGATGATCGAGGAACTGGACTCGTCAGTATGGACTATATGGAGGTTTGTTCTAAATCCTGGATCCCTCCCGCTGCAGTGCGCATTCTGGAAATGAACTTGTAGCTAAATGGAAACGCTATACAATGCAGCGATCGCAAGAACTGGGTCTATATGTAATCGATGAAGATGATAATGAGACATTGCTTGTACACCGCATCAGCACTGAGGATATCTACAGGAAGCAAGAAGGTAGCCATTGTGTATTGAGCTTTTATTTGTTTTTATCTTTGGTTCTCTGTTTGTTTGGTGGATAAGTGGTATCGGTATCAATGTACAGACACAATTATCTCATGGAGAGACCCAGAGCGCTCAACAGAATTGGCTTTGAGCTTTCAAGAGACTGCGGGATGCTCTCATGTATGGTGAGTGACTATAAAATTATATTGTCTTCTTTTGAATGAGCTTCCAGTCTATAGATCATTCTCCTGACTGCAAAAAATGGTTTTTCGTCATATTCAGGAATCAGATAGCTATTATGCAACGGAATCTACATTTCAGTTCTGTGAACAGTAAGAGTCATTTCATCAAATATATATAGTATTTTGTTAACTTTTGTGCTAGTCTGATTTTCTTCTTATATGTAACACATGCTATTTCATTTTCTTCTTATAATATTATATATGCTGTTTACTGTGTCATTGGACTGAGTTTGAAGTTTGTATTTTGATATTGATCGAGTTATCAGATGTGTGTGGAAAATTACTCTTTTTTATACTTTAGAATATATGCAAAGAAGTAATATGTTTCATAACTTTCACGATGATCAATCTTTTGATCGTTTTCTAAGCATTTTTGTTTTCCAAGTTGGTCATGAATTTTGTATGAATATTATCATATGATGACTGCAACTTTCATGCTGATTAAAACTTCCGAGTGCTTTCCACTCAATCTTTTTCTTTTTCATATGTGGACTATGTATCGCTCGCAAATTTTGTATTTGAGAATATAATCATCTTTGCTTGAGCAGGCGAACCATTTAACAACGTGAACTATGAGTTAAGGGAGCTTCCTGATGTCGAGCTTTCTACTCTTCCCCTAATACACCAGGTTCTAAGATAATACTGATTCTTACGTTTTGCCTTTCTTTGCATTTTGGTCAGCATATATACTTTACATGTCCCGTTTGTGGTTATCATTTCAACTTAACAGCCTTAGTTGTAATATTTAATTATAGGGGTTGAGACCTTAAAGAAGCCCTAATTGTAACGTCTCATTGTGTGGATAATTACTTTTGGATGTCTACAGTATTCTTTGATACTTTGCATCTATGAGGTTTCCCATGATTTTTTCCAATTTTCTTTGATACTTTGCATCTCCAATTTATACTATCACTGTGGAACTACGTGGTCTCTAATTTGTCGAGGATTTTAACATTCATTTCCACCTTCCCTGTAGATTGTTACTGAAACAGATGAGATGCGGTTAACCCAACTTATGTTGAAGGATGTAAGTATTTATTCTTGTCCTTTCCAATTCATTTGCTCTCGTTAATGTTGTGAAGGAAATGACACTGAAAACCCTTAACCTACTGTCTTTCCTGATACATGATGCAGGTTGATTTCTTTGGGAATTTGATGGGTGTATTTGAAATCTGTGAGGAATCCAATAATGTTGATGATCTTCACATGATATTCGATATTGTCAAAGGCATCAGTTAGTACTCACATACATCTCAACATCATTTATTTCTTACTCGAGTTTCTGAATTTGATGTAATAAGCAGCATATCTTTCTATTTTTTATGCAGTTTCGCTCAACAGTTCTCAGATCCTGGAGAAAATCTTTGGGGATAAACTGATCATGCAAATTCTCGGGTGCCTTGAGTGTAAGCTTTTTATGCCTCTGGTTTGATGATCTTAATTTAAAGTACCGATGAAGGGAATGACCTGTAGAATGTAGCTGTTGAATATCTATGGCATAGACCATTTAAGAAACTGTATTGGAGCTTTCAATACCTGTCAAACAGTTTAATTATACGTTATGTGGACTTGTACTGGGAACTTCCCACCTGTGGAGACTGAAGAATTTACGCGCTCTTGGTTGTATCCTTAGTAAACAGAAAGTTGTATACATTGGCCTATAACCTTTGTGGTTCCTTTCTGTTTGCTCTAATTAGCATGTTACCAAGGGTGTGCGTTTGGAACCGCAAATGTTATAGGCCAATGTATACAACTTTGTTTTGCCCAATTCTTAATCTTTGATGATTAAAAATGCTAAACTTATTTTGTTTCTCCTTACAGATGATCCCAATGTTCCTCAGCCTCAACATCACCGGAAATATCTGAGAGAGCATGTTGTTTTGAAGGAGGTAATACAATATTCTCGTATGTTCATGATTCCATGTGGTTCTGGACCAGTTAGCATAGACTGAGAACACAGGGGACACATTATGTAGGATCGTTTTGGGGAAAGTTTGAGACTTGAAAACATCGTTATTGTTTGCAGGCTATACCCATTAAGGATCCCCTGGTCCTGTCGAAGATACACCAAATATACATAATTGGTTATCTGAAGGTTCGATCCCATGAACTCTCCTGTAAACAATTTTATTCTTAAGAGAAAGGTCTCACATTTTCCTCATTTCTTGCAGGATTTTGTTTTGGCTAGAGTACTAAATGATGCAATCAAAGCTACCGTAAAATCAGTCATCGATGCAATCAAAGCTACTGTAAGCCATCCAAATAAACATTTTCAAATTTAACGACACTGAATGCAATATGCATGCATCCCATATTTTGATTTACTATTGACTATCTTCTGCAGGTTGTTACACGTCTGAAGGATGATAGCACCTTTATCCAAGAGTTATTTGCAACGTTACGGTCACCTACGACATCTGTGGATTCGAGGAATAATTTGGTATTTCCTGGCATCATGAGGCATTCGTCACTTTCTTAAGATTATGTTTTGTGTGTTTTATTCATGGAGTACTGTATGGAAAAGGTTATTTTAGTTAAATTCCTTGAATAGGGCCCTGCTAGTAAGATTCTCTGATTATGGGGAGTTTCCTGTCAGCAAGTGTCTTAGATAGAAGTGTTCCAAACCTTTGTGTCTGTACGCCTATTCAGCTGTTGAGGCATTAGTCGTAGCCAAAATTCGTTGAAGGAAATTCAGCGATGTCTCCGTCTAGAAACTAAAGCCATTCTTGTCTAGCAGATAGTAGATTATCTTGATATGGCAGCATGCAGTATATTTTCACCTAAACTATATTGATTCTGGGTGAGTTAGTCTGATGTGTTTTTATCCTCCAAATACACTATAGGTATATTTCTTGCACGAATTTTGTAGTCTAAGCAAGAGCCTCCAGTTGGCGCCGCAACTACGTCTCTTTAGGTATTTACTTTTTTCAGAAACTAAATCTTTTAGTACTGAGAATTAGTCTTCTGAAATGGATCATGTGTATTGCATTATCATTCCGGGATTATAATTTCAGTGCTTTTGAGAATGTCGTCTGTTTTCTGTATCTTACGTGGAATATTCGTCTATTTGATCATCTTGTAGAGAACTTATGAACAAAGGAATTTTTGACATCATAGCAGAGGTCTTGCAGAGTCCAGATAAGAAACTCGTAGTAACCGGGTATATTATTACTTCAGCTAATTATACATTATAGATTGATCGTGATTCTTTAGTTATATACTCAAGATAATTGTTGTGTAATGGATGCAGGATAGATATCCTCTTTTTTCTCTTGACTCCTGATCCCAGTCTGTTGCGCTCTTATGTTGTTCGACCGGAAACTTCCCTCCTTAGTCTCTTGGTAATTTTTCTTTCATTCTAGTTTTCTTTTAGATTGTTTTTCTCTTCAGCTGCGAGGCTGTTCCCTGTTTGTGTTATATATTAGACTGGAATTATAATTGGTTCTCATTATGCGTAATAGGTTAAGGGAATGATGGAAGATTTTGGTGATCAGTTTTTAGAAGTTTTTCGAATTATACTGGATTCAAATGCATTATCTGGTGGAGCTCAGGTGCATCTTTGTTCCCTTTCATTATCGTTTTCTCTGATAAGCAGAAGGAGATAGTATTCTCCTCTTTTTATGTGTACCGTTGCATGAAGAAGTCATAGTCAAGGAAAGTCATCAAGAAAACGTTGCTATTTTTCTTCAGCATTTCTTGTATTGATTACTCTTGGACACATAACTGCTAGAAAGTTTGGTATTGACCTTTATTCTTCGTTCTTTTTCTGCAAGACATCTTGATTTCTGTTAATTAGAATTCTTCGATAAATTTCATATTTGCAGCGAGCGAATATTATGGATATTTTGTGTGAAAAGCATCTACCTGAGTTAGTTGATTTCATAACGGCCTCATGTCCCGAAAGGCCTGCCGATACGTCTGAAGGTGCATCCGGAAGAGTTGACAGCAAAACCCTATTGAACATTTGTGAATTGCTGTGCTTTTGCGTTCAGCAGGATTCATCAAGGACAATGTAACCTTTATGATGATAACCGCATTATCTTTCTGTTTTTATCTACACTATAGTAGCCATCTAATATTCTTGTGCATTTCTTCTCTTGTCTGCAAACGTGCAGTTTTCTCATTAAAAATGTGGCAGAAAAGGTTTTGCTTCTCACTGGAAGAAAGGAAAAACCAGTCGTGGCTGCTGCTATTCGATTTTTCCGCAATCTCCTTTCTGTCCGTGTAAGTAGTTTTCGGTCAGAGTTTTTCCTTTGCTCATATGTGCATTCTCCTCTTGAGAATGAATCTGACAAGATAAAAGATTAGTTTACTATCTGGATTAGTTGAAAATTGAGGCTCAGAGTATTTTTGTATTAAAAAAAATTAATGTTAAGTGGTAATTCAAGATTCTCGTGAACATATTCTCCAAGTCATTACATAAAATTACTCTGGGAAGGTGTACTTCAGTGTCACATCATATTATAGAAAACCAATTTTTCGATTGTTCTAACATGAAAATAGATTCTGTAATGCTACAAAAGCTTCTCGGATGACAATAACGATGCCATTTCTAAAATATTGTTCTACTTCAGGATGATAATGTCGACAGTTACGTTGTTAAGAACAACATGCTAAAACCGGTTATAGATGTTCTTGTTGGCGGTGGTAACCGGGACAATCTGCTGACTTCTGCTGTCTTGGAGCTTCTTGAGCACATACGCAAGGTTCCTATATCTCATCCTGTTCTCCATTGGTTTCTCAGAGATATTCCTCTGTACATGTTACCGTTTGTGTGCAGGCAAATTCAACTGTGCTGCTCAAATACGTAGTTGGTACATTGTGGGACCAGTTGGCTTCATTTGAGCACCTGGCCTCCATCCAGGATTTCAGAACGAAATATAACCAGGTATCATTCTTTTATCTAACTTCTACATTGGAAAGCTTTTACATTGGAAAGTTTTTTTAAAGTATTCTCTGTTTAACAATGTGTCTTCAGTGCTTAGAAAGTAGGGGACCAAAGAGCACGACCGATCCAGTTGACATGGGAGGCAATGAGTGTGCTCAGGATAAACAGGAGGATAACGACGTCAAACAAAACAGGTTCATTCCCCTAGGACCTAGTGCTAGTGTTAAAAAAACAATCAAATTATTCCAGTTTTTTTTCCTTGACCTTTTCTCATCTCGTATTATATACTGACAGAGATGAAGAAAAGCCAGCTTCTGCTTCTAGTACACAGAAAGAAGAAGCTAATCCCCGAAACTCCAATGTAGCAGCTGCAAGTTCTGCTTCTCCGAGGTATTTCTCTCGATAGACATTCAGGGAAGGTGTATCATAAGCTACGACTAGGGTGAATGACTCTTCTTGCTGCTTTCTATTTATCATAGATCTGGAGGTTTGGTTGATTATGAGGATGACGAAGATGGTGAAGACTGTAAACCTCATCTCAAGAAACAGCCGGAAGCCTCAGAGGAGGAAAAGAAGGAGGCGCTTCTTAGGCTGAAAAACAAAAACTCCCCTTGCAGCGAAAATGAGCAAGCGCAGTGTCATAAAAAACCGAGGCTCTGTTCAACAATTGAAGGAAACAAGAACTCCACAGTGCAAGGTGGCGAAGCTAAGGAAACTGAGAACTCTAGAAGTAGTAACGATGATGGAGATAGTTTAGTTGAAGATAGTGACAGCAAACTTGGAACAGCAGACAATGAAAGGCTAAAAGGAGAAGATGATGCATCTGCGTTGACACCTTCAGAATCATCAACAGATATGGATTCAAGTGGATCCTGAGATTTAACATTCTTGACAATAGGTTTTTGGTATATCTCTNGTTTTTTTTTTTTTTTTTTTTTTCTGTAGCTGTGGACTATATAAAAGAGTCCAAACAGATCAGATAGTAGTTAGTATCTTGGGACGGAAGAAGTACTAAAGAAACTGTATAGCGAAACAAACTATATTCGACACTCTGTGTTCATGACTCATAAGTAATCTGCAATTGCATTTTGTAGAAACGCAATCTATTGTCGAGGAATGGATTTTTTACTGCTATTATCTTGTATCTATGCTTCACAAGTGAGTTACATGAATAGTTTTATTTCCTTTTCTTTTGATGCTAAATTTATAATATGTAAAGACTTAACCTACATTCTCCAACATTAATTAACTCTAATGAAATTGTAACAAAACACGAAAGCATAGTTGTCTCTTTCTAGGTTGCAGCCCGAAGATTACAAAAAGCGAAATTCGTAGTGTTGTTCATGAATGGCCAGCATAACATCATCACATCAAGCATAAAACATGACATTAGGAATGGGAATACATTTAGGTAGATGATAACCCATAAATCCTAGATTCAACGGGAATACTCTTGCAATACAATTGAAATCGACATCAGTCACAAACGAGTTTGTTTCTATGTGCAAAATTATATTTTGAACCAGATTCTGATTTGTGTCTATTTGTTCAATTTGTGCACAATGAGTTTTACATCTTTTTCAATTGAAAGAAACGAGCATAAGCCTTTGAATCCTTGATAATTAGGCTCGCAAACAACAGTATACCCCAGATTTTCTACAACTCTATAGAAAATGAGAGTTGGGAATTCAACACAAGTCTCAGCTCAAAAAGAGAACAAGTATCAAGATAACATCGCAAAGCAACTAACCTTAGCTGACGCGCACATTCTATCAACTATCAATCTATAGAAGAGATCTACCAAGATTGTTTCTTTATGAGAGCCTTCTTTGCAAACTATTTGGTAGAAAACCTGCACAACAATGCAATCGTGAGCAAAGAAACCGGTAATGATACCTTATATTTGTTCTATTGACTGTTAGTGTAGCAGAAATTTTCTTACCTTCGCCAACTTTGTCACCTTGACGTCTATTGTTTGAACGGCAGGAGGTTGGTCCTCGACGTTTTGAGTAACCCAGCGATTTTTTTGAATACATCAATTTACCATTTATCCAAAATACATCAATTCAAGTTTTTACAAACAAAATACTTACCATCATATTTATGATTTATCTTACAAACAATAAAACAAAACCAAATTTCATATATCTTCATGACAAAAGGTAGTCAGTTTTTTTTTTAAACAAAAATATTTGAATAAAATTATAAGTTATAATCAAAATAGGAAAGGATGCCAAAGAAAAAAAAGGAAAAAATTAGATGTTATTTGTTGGTATAGAAGAAGATGTGATGGGCTTGGAAAAAAAAAATAGAAAAGAGTTGGGAATACTTTTGTCTGCTTCTTCTTCCTCGCTCTGCGTCTCTGCGCCGCCTTCTTTCTTACTCACTCCCTGTCTCTCTAATTCGCTCATCCTCTCTCCATTAATACCTCAACCAAGGAAGCTGCTTCGATCTTCCTCCATCTTTGTGCGTGTAGTGGTCTCGTTTCCAACTGTAAGTTTTCTTTTGTTCCTTTCGAAGGTTTGTGTAGATCTTGGAATTGCGTAAATAGATCGATAGACCTAGTTTCTCCCGTAATTTTCTAGCAATTTCACCTAGATTTCTCGGGATGTAATCGTCAAGTCTCAGAATTTAGCAATCCAATTTTACGCTGATGGTTAGGTTTCCGAACCCAATTGATGGAATCGCTGCATCGTGTAAGAAACCCTAATTCAGACGCCCCTGCTTAGGTTTTTAGCGATTTAAACTGATTAGATTTGTTGGAAGATAAAAGATTTTTCTGCCTTGGGTCTAAACTTGTGATATTTCCATTGGATGCAGAGAAGAAAGGATCTCTGATTAGGTCAAGCGACATGTCTGATTCAAAGGAAGAGAAAGCACAGGTTGCGGCTGACAGGATCAAGGCTGCAGCACTCACCGCTGCGAAAGGTCTGAGCCGCACACAAGCCGAGCGAGCAGCGGCTGCAGCAGCGAGAAACGTCAACGCTTACGGTCAAAAGGAAGAAGGTCCAAGCAGATGGCAAGAGAAAAGGGAAGCGAAGAGGCAGATGTATCTGATGAGTACCGAGAAAGCGGTCAGGCTCGGGGAAAGGAAGGACAAGCCAATGTCAGCAGCAATCGTGGGAGGCAGCACCTCCGCGGCTTCTCAGTGCCAGAAGTGTTTCCAAACTGGTCACTGGACTTACGAGTGCAAGAACGAGCGGGTTTACATCTCGAGGCCATCGAGAACACAGCAGCTTAAGAACCCTAAGCTGAGAATGAAGCCTTCTGGTGATGATGATGATATTGATGACGGTGATGTTGACGATGATGTGAAGGTAGTTGCAGGGAATGGGAAAGGAGAAGGTGAGAGGCGGTCTAAGAAGAGCAAGAGAAAGCACAGGTCGAAATCTGATTCTGGTAGTGACAGTGAAGCCTCTGTGTTTGAGACGGATAGTAGCGGCTCTGAATCGTCTGGAGAGAGTAGTTCGGAGTATAGTTCGTCGTCGGACTCAGAGGAGGAGAGGAGGAGGAGAAGGAACAAGAAGAAGAAGAGCAAGAGCAAGAAGCAGAAGAAGAGCAAGGAAAGGCGAAGAAGATACAGCTCTTCTTCATCTGAGTCGTCTGAGTCGGAATCAGCTTCGGACTCGGAGTCTGATGATGACAGAGGCAGTAGAAAGAAGAAGAGCAAGAGGCACAGCAACAAACGTCGTTAAAATGTAATGCCTTTTCTAGAGTGAATCAAATGAGCTTCGTGAAGATACTGACACTGCTGCTTTCTTCTCTTTAAGTTCAACTTTTTTTTGTTCTCAGCTATTTATGTCTTTGTGTTGTAACAAACTGATGGATTTGAGAATCCCTTTAGTTTTCAGAAATCAATAGCTCTTTGAGAAAAGTTGTAAACTCACAAGAAAATTTCAAAGTATCCACCTTTACAAGATTATCCGTATCATACTATCATGTTAACCCCAGAAATATACAACAAATACGAGTAAAGTTGAGGACTTATTTTGTAAATAACAACCTTTATGTAAATTTCCATAAAGCTCCAATTGTTGTTCATCTTGTTGATTTTTTTCTTTTTCTTTTTCCAAAGATTGCACTCAAGTTGTTCGATAAAATTCCTAGCCGAGACTGGAGCTGGAAATTTTGCATATAGCCCCGGTTTGTTTCTCTCTCTATATGCTCATGAATCATGATCTTTAATTTTGTTTCTTCTCCACTTGTGCTACCTAAGCGAATAGGAATTCTCTAGAGTCTTAATCGAGTTGGGAGATGTAAAGAGTATATACCCTTGAACTAGAGATTGGTAAATTTTGTTAAAATGAATCTTTCTTAATGGTGATTTGTTCTTCATTTCTAGCTTCTGAGGAAAACAAGTGATTATGTTCCGGAACGTGATGTCTTGGAGCAGAACGGATCACAGTGTGGTTGGATTGTTAATTAGGCATTTCGCTACTAAACCGAAACCCAAGATGAAACCGATCGAGCTCAACACACCACCAGAGCAAACCCAAACCATCACCAGAGTGATCTTTGATATTTTAAAGGAGCATGGACCTCTCACCATTGCTGAAACTTGGGATCGTGTCAAGGTACTACTCTTCTTTTACATTTACTAGTTGCTTTTTCATTTCCTTTGCTAGGAGAGGTTTTGTATGATTTTTTCACAAATCTGTCCTAAAGGTAGAGAATTTCCAAGGTTAATAGAGTTGCTTTCAAATAAAGTAACACCACTGATGTGATGTTACTTTTCATCTGATGATTGATACTATAAACAAAAAATTTTGGAGCAGGAAGTGGGATTAAGAGGGCTAACGAGCAAGCGTCATATGAAGATCATACTGAGGTGGATGAGGGAGAGACAGAAGCTGAAGCTCATATGTAACCATGTTGGTCCTCACAAGCAGTTTTTGTACACTACTTGGTTCACTAAACACAACCCTTCTAAATCCCATAAGTTGCCGGACAATCTCACCGGAAAATCTTCCGACCACCCTAAACTTCCATGAGCCGACACTGTTTTTTCTAAGACTTTGTTTCTTGAATCTTCGTGTTTTTACTTTAACGTAATTAAAATGTCTTAAAACCACACCTCACGAGACAAGAGTTTCTTAATGCTTTGAAGAATGTATCGGATTAAGGATCCAACATTAAGGGTTGACGAAATGAAACAAGAGATCAAATCAACACAAAGAATTTACGTGTCGCAACTTCGTCCCCTTTTCTATGAGCTGCTGAGGTTACTTTGTTACAATAGGTTTAGTTTCACTAAGAGGATAAGTAGACCTTGAAGATTTTCCTATTTGCAACGGTTCAGCTAAGTCTAGATCTGCCAGTGGTGGCATTTGGTAATGAAGTTGTATGACGAAGTATAGATTAGACTCCGTATGAAGTTGCAAACGTAATGGAGCCATACACCATTGAATAATAACCTTTTCGAGTTGTGTCTTAGTAGAATCTGTACACATACAGCTTGTATACCTTGAATTAGCAGCTCGCTCATAATCGTTCACCAAGGCTGTTTCCTAAAAACGAGCAACTGTTTCTGGTTAACAATTGTATGTTGCCCTCTTTCGTTCTTGTCTAACTGCCGCCTGTACTTAAACTTCCAAGACTTCAGAAATTGTTGCTTCTTTCTCTTGCTTAGCCTGTCCATCCCAATTCCCAAGTCAACTCAACTTTAGTAAGTACAGAAACTGAATAATTTGAGAGGATTTTTCTCTGCATATTTTCTTGCTAGAAAGGTTACAGATATCTAATCATCAAGTCTTCCAAAATGGCAACTCCGTGAGTGCGAAACAAGCTAAGGTCGTAGCACGAAGCTGTTATTTGAGGACTCTGCTTCCAGGTGTATGTACTCTCACTCTTGTGGCATCTAAAGAATCTAAAAGCTTTCTTTTCACAACGTCTCATACAGACTTCAAATCACTCTCAAAAGCCGTAGTCTCCCTAAAGTTTCTATATAGAAGAAAAGGGATGTGTAAATACACAACAGCTTGCACTGTAAAGTGAAATGGAACAGAGAACTCATTCTAGTTTTCGAATCTTTTCAAATGACTGACTAGGAAGAAGTTTAGAATTGAATTCCAGAACCTAATTGCAACAAAGCTTAGCTGAGCAGAGATTAGCTTGTATCTACGACAATGAATTTGCGAAGACAATTTTAAGACAACGGGGCCTTTATAAGACCAAAGGTTTAAACAATATTTTTCAAGACATAATTCAAGCATGGCAGAGTGTTTTTAAGTTACAAAATACTTGCAAACATTTATTTCACGGGGGATAAATGAGATTGCTGACTTAATTAATTAGGTGGTGGATTTAATTATTGCTTTGCTCCGCTTGATCATCTTCCTCTTCTTCTTCAGAATCATCTTCTTTATCTTTATCTTCTTCTTCTTCTTCTTCTTCTTCTTCTTCTTGGAAGAATCGCATCTTTGAACTTGATCGGGGCTGCTTACAGCTATGCTGAGACACGTGAAAAAACCATGCATGAGCATCAACAACCATCTCACCAACCATATAGAGCTATATGCTTAACTGATACATTATAGAAAGATCTAATCAAAATAAATGGACACCTTGATGGCATGGAGGTAGTAACATCAGACGACAACTTTTCCTGTTCCTGCTATATATAATCATATATGATATATTGTTGTTATTATTAAGCACTCAAAAATCAATAACATAATAAGCGATTTGCAAATTAGGTAGATAGATATATGAAAAGAAAGTATAACCTGAGTATCAAACTGATCAGAGTCAGGCGTGGCCTGCAGAGACTGATCCGATCCCTTCAAATGATCTGATGGGGTTTTTTCCATACGAGTAGAACAAGGTCGCAGCGAACCATCTAGTCTTACTTTCCTAAGGTCACACCGATAGACCACTCTGTATATGAACAACAAACAACAACAACCATCACCCTCACATATATATACATACACATTTAATTAGCTAGAGAGATATAATCAAAAGTAAATGGACACCTTGCTAGCGGCTGATCAGGCATGGAGGATGAGCTAGTAGTAACGTTATCCGACAACTTTTTTGCCGGTTCCTGTAATAAATTTCTAATGCATATAAGTGGTGTGAGGTATATATATATATATAGGCCTAGATGACAAAAATTTTATCAAATTGTATACTATATTTTTTTGCAAAGTGGAGATATGAAAAAGAAGGTAGATTGTATAACCTGAGATTCAAATCTATGACCCCGCAAGTTCAACGGACCAACTCGACGGTGATTATAACTCCTGGTCCGACACAAAGTTGAAGTAGGAATAAGATAGAAAACTTCCTCCTCTTCCCCATGATTGCTGTTGTGCCTCCTTAGCAATTTGGGGACTCCGTAAACCTAGCTACATTATATATCCTCTATATATATATATATATCAAGAATTGTTGGAGTCGCATACTCGTGCTATATATTGTTATAATTAATGAGAATTGAGAAAGGCAAGCAAATAAAAAAGTAACACCAAACCAAATTCGTGTATATTAAAAACACACCTCAAGAGACAAGAGTTTCTTAATGCTTTGAAGAATGTATCGGATTAAGTATCCAACATTGATGCCAGCATTCTTCTTTTTTCCATGAACAGAACTTTGTTCTGCCAGCGCAGCAGTAATATCTTGCTCCGCACGGTGGTAGAAATATCTTGCTCCGCACGGTGGTAGAAATATCTTGCTCCGCTCAAAACCATCCACGTTTTCACCTACAAAAAGCAGTCTATTAGATTACAGTATTGATGATCGATCATCAATTCATCATTGTCATGACGATGACATACATTTGTGCAGACAAAAATGGGAAACTAAAATGATACAAAGGATTGCAAAACGTGTTGATGACGACGACATGTGTGTGATTCTTCTCTCGACCAATTCATTTTCTGTTTGACTGTCAAAACTCAGTATGTATGTTAATGCATAGGTTGAATATATAACAACATTGTCTCCTATGAAAATTACCACATCAAAATAAAATAATTTTTTATGTATTTTTATTTCATGCTTATTCAGTTACTCCATACTAATACCATGATCTCTAGACTCTAGTCTCTACTAAAACAAATTTATGGGGAAAATCGCATTAAAAATTTCGGTTTTTGTATTTTGTATTTACATTAGTAAAGAAAATTTATATAATCTGTTTTCTCTGTTCATTTGCATGTAGTGTCGAAATTTTCTCTCGTTTATTAAGAAGAAAACAAACTCATTCTGAAATTGGGTTGGATCAGTCAACGGAAGATAGTTCTCTGTTTTCCAAAGCATCATTCAATTGTATTTGAGACAAGATGATATCTGTATAATTAAACTGAAACAAGATGTTCCAAAGACGTAGTAGAGAGGAACTGGAGTTGCAGGGACAAGTGTAAAGTCTGGTGCAGAGACGAAAACGAAGAAGATGGTAGTTGGTGGTAAGGACGGATTCTAGCTGTGAAACCAAAATCACCTGATTTTCCTCAAAGTCCTTGGGAGAGGTACACAGTTAAATACAAGAGTGACCCCGCCGAGACACATTTTCACAGTCCCTAGGAGCTTTTTGATGCTGATACCAAGTGGGAGCAGCCTCACATTGACGATTACTTACGAAACCGTTTGCTCAAGGCCTTGAAAAAGCTAGAGACTTCAAATAAAAGAACTAAGCTAGGTTAAGGCCTTAGGTTTAGTTTTCATCTGCAGGTTCACAATTCCTTTGTATCTGAAGTAATCCATATAAAAAGTTATGATTAATTCAAAATATTTTTTGTTGCAACTGTAACAGAACTTTGACCACAAAAGTTGGTCTCAAAATAGTTGACTATGGACTTATAGCCGAGTAATTAGAAATGTAGTCAGCTACTAACAAGTTGTAGTGGACTATTTGACGGATCTTGGTTCCTGTCTTACCAAAACATGAACACAATGACATAGGTCTTTCCAAAAGATTAAAAATAAAAGTAGAAGGGCAGTGACATCGTGGAGTTTTGCAAAGTAAGAGACTGTAGGCACTCACTCAGTGTCTGAATACTCATCCGAAAGTAGAGTCTCCCAAACAGCTGTTCCACACTCTTGCACATTCACACTCTCTTTGTGCCCTTCAAATGTCATCTCATCAATCTAATACAAAGTTAAATTGATTATCATAAACTGAATTATATGTTCCTCGTCGAAGTTAAACCTTTATTAACATAAATAATACACATGGTAGAAAAACCTTTTTCATTAGTAACTAATTAAATATTAATTTAATAATACAACAAAATATTAGAACCCATCTGAACAATTAAACCTTTTTTTTCATTGAATTTTGTGAGTTATCTTTTTCTTTATTTACAATGAATCAATGACAAAAATAATGACATTTGCTTAAATAACTTTTTAATATGGTTTTTATTTCATTTAATATTAAATTTAGTTTGATTTGGAATTTATAGTAATTTACAAACAAAAAGTCATATTCTAAGGTTATAAAAACTAGATTTATATTGCAGTTTCTTAAATTTGGAAAACCTTTAATATATATAAAGAAATATAGTGTTTGATTGTCACAAACATCAAGTTAATATATGAATTTGAGATGATCATGGTTAATTAGGATCTTCATTTTTTGTTACTGTTTACGGGTTTTGTACGATCTAGGCACGGCGCGAATTCATTAATATCCCCAAAACTGATTTTATCAAGTGCCACAAGCTTATCTTCCATTGGAAAGGAAGATGTAGATAACCAATCTGTGAATAGTTGGGTAGCAAATGGCACGAGATCTCTGGTATGTAACTCTCTACGTAGAGTCTATAACCAGCCAATGGTTTGAAAGATTTTAACTCTTTCCAAACTCTAGATATGAAAGGTTCTAAGTTTTGATGAAATCCTTTAAACTGAATGAGCAACTTGTTATCATTCCGCAGTGAAATCTCGGAACAAATGTACGCTTCACTACCCTGAGTACAAAAATGTTGGAATTAAGTTAAATATTTCTTTATAAAAATATAAGAAATATTTCTTTACCCTGAGTACATACCTGGAATAAGATTGCGCTTAGGTAGTACTTTAGCATATCCATAAAGAGTTTGGCGACCATCTGCCCTTTCAAATCAGATGCAGACAGTGGCGGAGGCAGTTCATTGGCAGGGGGTCAAATGACCCATGTGACTTTTAAAATAATTTGTTTATATAGCTAATTAATTGAGGTTTCCTAGATGATTTGGTTATAAATACATAAGCATGACCCATGTAATATTCGTTCAAATTTCGTCTTTGCACCCCCTTGTGATATTTTCTTTTCATTTAGTCATTTGTTTCTTTTGTTTATTTATATATGTTTATATGCATAATTTATATATAATATCTTTGTTCTTTATATGAAGTTATATTATCTATTAATTTTCTATTTTGACTAAACATTTCCACTTGTTTTAAAATTATTTCCTTATCAGTTGTTATATGTCTTTCACTTAATACTACATTTTTAAAAAACAATTTTGAGAATATATGTCATATCATTTTCTTAATAATATTTTCATGTCTTTCACTTAACTATACATATATTTTAATTATACATTTTTAAAAAATTAATATAGATAATGATGGATAAAGTAAAACTATTCACAAATTTAATATAAAGTTTTAAATATTTTAAAACGACATATATTTTATCAAAAAAACAATTATCATTTACATGTTTACAATAACATTATTTTAATTATATTCTTAAAATTCCTAAATATTTTTTTTTAAATACAATAATTAATTTAATATTTTATATATTAGTAATGACTATGACCCATGTAACAAATATTTCTGGCTCCGCCACTGGATGCAGATTTCTTCATAGTAAGAAGAAAGGAGGCAGAAGACATGCATTCTTCTTCACGATAGAAAATTCTGTTGTTATGCTCGTTAAGAATGAGCATAACATCTTTTTGGCCAAACTCTTCACCAGACCCTTCACCAGACGAGCATGAAAACAGATTATCTTCACCAAATTCTATTAATAGCATGATCTCTACTAAAACAAATTTATGGGGAAAATCGCATGATTTGTTTTTGCCAAAGTCTTTTGAACTTTTCCTTATAAATACATTGTTTTCAATTCGGTATTTGTATTTAGTATTTAGTTTTACATTAATAAACAAGTTTTATAATCTGTTTTCTCTGTCCATTTGCATGTAGTGTCGAAATTTTCTCCCGTTTTTTAAGAAGAAAACAAAATAATTCTGAAATTGGGTTGGAATAGTTCTCTGTTTTCATAAGCATCATTCAATTGTTTTTGACCTCTTCAACATCTCTTTACTTACAATGAAAATATTATCTCCAGCTAAACCCTAAAGCTAAAATTCTTTAACTACCAAAAAAAGAAAAACTCCTAATAAATTCTCTTCATTCATTTGAACCAGAGTGTTATTATATATGAAAAAAAAAAAAAGAATTGCAGAAACCCTAACTAAAAAACTTGGGAAGATGAGAAAAGGAAAAAAACATGTTATCTACATAGGCACTACTACTATGAGGGAAGAAATGTTACAAAGAAGGCAGCGTGCGGTCAAACCAGTTAGAGAGATGTGAGATTTTGGCCGCTACGCTTTTATTTCGACCAAAGAAAGTTTCTGCATTGGACAACATAACTGCTACGTCGTGTCTTAATGATTCCACACTCCGGTAATAGTTGTTCTCAAGCCTTGATCTGATCACTTCAAGAGACAAAGGAACTGGGAACCTGCAGATGAAACAAAACCATGTCAGCTTCAGCTTCATCTCCACTAAAATCTTCTTCCAGTTGTTGAAGAAACTTATACCTGTTGGTGTAGCTGGAGTTTCCCACGGTCTGGTTCAGTTTTTGGAGGCCATAAGAATCCTGAAACGAATTAGTAGAGATTATGTCATACTGTTATCTTCTTGAGATGGTGTTTGTATCTTTGTCTCCTCCTAATTCACTTAAGCCTTAGAGATATTAAAATTTGATTAGAATCACAAACCTTGGTTCTTTTATTTGAAGTCTCTAACTTTGTTAAGGCCAAGAGCAGACGGTTTCGTATGTCATCATCAATGTGAGGCTGCTCCCACTTGGTATCAGCGTCAAAAAGCTCCCAGGGACTGTGGAGATGAGTCTCGGCGGGGTCACTCTTGTATTTAACTGTGTACCTCTCCCACGGACTATCAGGAAAGTCAGGTGATTTTGGTTTCACAGCTAGAATCCGTCCTTCCCACCAACTACCATCTTCTTCGTTTTCGTCTCTCCACCAGACCTTACACTTGTCCCTGCAAGTCCAGTTCCTCTGTACTGCTGCTTCGTACCGACTTCTTTCCACAAGAAAATCTGGAAAGGTCACCACCTCAGGCAACGTAAGTTTGAAACTTTTGTTGAAGACTTCCGAGTCTGGATCAATGACTTTTAGTATCATTTTGCAGCAGCTATCCCCAGAACCAGCAAGTGTTGCATATTCAAGACTTTCCACTTTACAAATTTCCACTGCCTTAATGTTCCCTCCCTTTACTGAAGTCCAAGGAGCTACTTCCCTCAGTGAGCTAAAGTTTAAGTATTCTTGATGCCCCTGAAAGATGAGAGAAACAGCCGCTGGTAAGAAATTGATACCAAAGGTTGACGAAATGAAACAGCATATCAAATCAACACAAACACTTACCTGTCGCAAATACGCAACTTCGTCCCCTTTTTGTGGAATATAACGAGAACCCTCTTCGTGTGTTGATAGTGTCAACCAGGATACCTTTTCCGTTAGCTGCTGAGGCTTCTTTGTTACTATAGGTTTAGTTTCACTAAAAGGATAAGTAGACTTTCTATTTCTCGTGGATTTCAACCGAAGTGTTGTCCCAGAAGCTGCTCTCCATTCTTCTTCAGAGTTTTGGTTTCCATTTGAATCACTAATTTTGTCTCCGATGTGTGTCAAACTGCCTTCCGACTTCTCCAATCCATTCGAGCGAGTCCCATGGAATCCATTAGAGGCACCTTCACGGGACTTAGCGCTACTAAGCTGATCGTGACTACAAGAACCTGGACTGACTTCTTCAGTTAGAGTAGCAACCCCGTCCGATTTATTATTATGCTTCCGTGACTTCAATCGTCTATATACATAATCAAACATCCGTTTAGGATGTGAGTGTGACACAGGAACATCATTAGCAATTGAGACTGGATCACTGATCTGAGAATTTGATTCTTCCACGCAATCATTTCTTTGAGATATCTCTGTTCCAACCACACCATCCTTTTGACAGTCTAATGCCAAATCACATCTAGTGTCTGCAGAACCATCATTTAATGCATCAGAGCCACCAGTCTCCTGATCTATCGACGAAGATTTTCCGTCTTGCTTCAAATATGCATCAGGAGCTCTTGAAACCCTCTTGGATCGTTTCCTCGACATAGGTGGAAGGCTATCTACTAGATCATGCTGGCGATCGGTTACATCCTGAGAACAGTTAGAGGCACCGTAATCAGCCAGACGACTTGGTGACCCATTTAGTTCCTCGCCATTTGGCAAACCATTGGAAATCACCATGTCAGTGTCAACTGCCATGCCATCTGCATCTGTTTTCAATTCCAAAACACTAGGTGCTAGAACACCATTGTCATGGTGACTTGCATCTTCGTTAACATTATTTTTCTTTCCCTCTGGGTCAGAGCCCATAAGTCCATTCGATGACATTGCTTCACCTCTCATTCGCTTTAATGTACGAGTCTTAACCCTTCCCCATTTGACTTTACTTACATCTAACCCTTCAAATGGATTTGTGTGAATTTCATGGTTCCCAGGAACTTCAGCTAAGCCATTCCCTAAAATAGGAGTTGAAGATGATCCAGGTAGATTATCCAGCAAGGTAAGCTTATCTGAATTCCCAACAGGAAACCTAACCACCAATCTCTTCCTTTCAGCAGGACGAGTTTCTCTGATATCACACTCTTGAGCCCCATCGTCTGAATCACGTACAAGAATTCTTTTCCCCTTTGATTGCTTCCCATGCCCATTTAACAAAGCTACATCAAGTTCACTGTCCCCGGTGCCCGAGTCTTGTGTTGTCGATTCACTTTCTGATGAACTACTCAATTCAGAGACGTCCTCCTCTTCTGCGTCTTTTGATGTACCTGTTATCTTAGAAAACCACGAGAGGGCATTTCGTGCAGCTGCTCGCCTAGGTCTGGACGATTTAGATTTCGAAGATTTCCTCTTTGATTCTTTACGACCACTCCTAGATTTCCTGGTACGTTTGCTATTGCTTGGAGCCCCTTCAAGCTCATCAAAGTTTCTCTTTTTGACACGCCTACCCGAAGAAGTCATGATCCCAGCCTGGTAGAAAGGAAAAAACGGATAAGTAGCATATTGAGGCCAAGAACAAAGAGATATTATAAAAAATATACTCACTTCTTTCTTATGCTTTTTCCTTTTCGATCTTCTAAGGCTATTCTGATGATCATCATCCTCATTGCTTTCACCAGAACTGGAGCCTGACTCACCAGAAGTTGAAGAATTTAAACATTTTTGCTCTTTTCCAGACGAATACTCTTCTGGCATGTTGTATTCGGAGTCATTTTCATCACTTAGATTATCAATTTCTGGTTCCCACTCCATTACATCCAGAAATTCTGGCAACTGTTCAGCTACGTCTAGATCTGCCAGTGGTGGCATTTGGTAATCTTGATCTAAAGTGATATCTGGCCCTACAGCAAGCTTTAAAGGAGATGGTCGCCATTCTTTGCCTAAAGCGCCGAGTCGCCGTTTCTGAAACATGGTCTGATATGGCTCTTCATATGGAAGCATTCCTAGAATGCAAAACAACAGAGTGAATTATATGCCCATCTAGAGTGGAAGGAACCACAAAGCACTAGTAACGATAGGAAAAGAAATTAAAACCTGAATCACAAAGAGGATCCTCCATATTTCGGCGATAAGGTGGAAGCTGAGATTCCTGAATCAAAGTTTCCAAAATGCCTATTAGTGATTACATTATGCTTATAACATGCANAAAAAAAAAAAAAAAAAAAAAAAAAAGGAGAATTTTTTATAAGTAGAAGAGTGGTAAAAAAGATGATCCATTTACCTGGTCAAGGACATTACCATATATGTCCTGAATTAAAGGCCGATAATCACCTAGGAAGAACTGCAAGATGCACAGAGCAATTATAAGAAAATCCATTTTAGTATAAGATATTGATAAACGCCGGCTTGCTTGGAGGAGTGGGACAATTGAAATAAAAATAATTTTGTAGGAATTTATGGCTTCTCTTAGCTTGTGCCCTATATAAAGAGTTCTTAACGTTTAATCATGATTACTGAATGTTTTGATCGAGAATGATATTTCTGTTCACTACGAGTTCTCTAGGGTTCTATCAGAAATGTAGTCAGTAGAAGTAAAGTAATAAAGCTTCTCCGCAGTTAAAGTTCTATCAGTACCTGATCATATTTAGCGTCCTTTTGAGAGTCCCCTTGGCCTGTGCTTAATACGTACAGTTGGCCCACATCATCTGAAAGTATAATTGACGTTCCGTCCCTAAATCATGAAGATACAGATTAGCAATCAGAAGGAGCAGGAGTATAACGAGTACAGAACAAAACAATTTGCTTACGGTGAAAACTTCCCATCGACCAACTTGAAGTGTGAAATCTCGTATATTTGGATAGGTATGCCTTCCCATATCTAGAAGACGAGAAAAAAATCTTTAGTAAAACTAACATCCGACAAAAGGAAGAAGAAGAGATTAGACAGCAGAGGAAGTAAAACTTACATCCCACACTATTGTTTTTCCATCATAGCCAGCACTCATAGCTATCCGAGGATTGAAAGGATGGACGTCCATAACATAAGTCTACAAACAATAAGTATAACATGTTGATACCTTGAAAAAACTAAAACAGGAATCAGACAATATAACAAGGCATAAATGGCATTAGGCAGAGCTGGGAGTGCTTTCAACACAGAGCTGGGTCTGCTTAGAAGAAGTATGATTTTTGTGTTCTTTTTTTGCTCTAAAGTACACATTGCCAAAAGTTTTAGCAATTCCCAATACTGCCATAAGATAGTCAACCAAATGCATGACAGGAAGAGATATATACAGAACGGATCAAGCACTCACAGATGCTGTGTGGCCAGTCAAAGAATGTACCAAGCTACCATCAGACGCATTCCAAACGCATATTCTACAATCTTTAACATAGAAAAGTGATTCAAGTTAGCAAGAGTGCAGCGCTCTAAGAAATCAGCCTGGCTAAAGTCTTAGCCATCAAAGAGTGTCAAAATAGTATTACCCATGATAGCTGCAAGGACAAAACGATTATCCAGACTCCAAGCAATCATGTTAACTCCACGGGGTGTAGGAAGGATCCTTTGACGTGGCCCACCTCTAGGAGGTTGAGGAGGCATGGGCGGA
>OVBJ01000822.1:286-41132 GCA_900406535.1 Noccaea bulbosa | reverse complement strand
ATTTACCGACGATTTTATGGTCGACGTAAATCGTCGATGGAAAACGTCTGTCTTGTTTTATTTTTATCGATTCATTTATGCAATTTTTTCACAGTTTATTCAGTTTGTGTTCCCACAAATCTCTGATACTAGCTTGTGGTCAACAAACAGACTAGAACACATTTTTAATGGTTTTGCATGTCTTTACCATCTTAAAAAAAATGCACTAATGCAATTTATTTACTTGGATAACATGCAATCCACAAGGGCATGTTTTCTAAGTGTTACTGAGATTAGAAGTGCAATGTAATTTCAAGAACAAAGACCAGCAATTTCTGCTGATTATGGCGGTAACTGGTTCTTCCTCTTCCTCTGTAACTTCTGAAGTCGAAATGGATTCATCAACAAAACAACATGTCTCTGATCACTGGTTAAGTTGTTCACACATGACAGTTCAAACTTTCAAACTAGAGAATATACAAAAGTGCCTCTCACGTCACCATTTAGGGAGATGAAAGAAATATTCAAAAGTAATGTAGCTTTGTTAGATAATACTATAATAGGATAGAGTAGTGAGTAAAGAAGACTCACATGATTAAATCGTTTCTGTCACACTCACATTAGTTTTGTAAATTGTTTGTTGTAACTTGTAATGAATTCATAGTAAAAAAAGAAAAAAGAAAAACATGTAGACTTTACTATAGCAAATTGTTTCATGGGCCGAAGCCCATTTCACAAGCCTAAATGATATTCTCTCATCGCAAAGAGCTTTTTATAGTGTTGACTCGAAAACATCAACAAAAAATGAAGAAAGAATGATTAAAAGAGAAGAAGACGTTTAGGAAGAAGAGAGCTTAAGGCTGTGTCAACCTCTTTCTTTCAACAGAAACCAAAATCGCCTTCTCCCGCGGCGGTTCTCCGGCCTCAATCTCTCTCTCTCTCTAGCGGCGGCGACGAGGAACACGACAGTGTCCATTATGATAAAGCTTTGGAGATGGTACCAGCGATGCCTGACGGTTCATCCACTGAAAACTCAGGTCATCAGCTCCGGCTTTCTCTGGGGATTTGGCGATGTCACCGCTCAATACATCACTCACTCCACTGCGAAACCTCGTCTCCTTCGCCTCTCCGTTAGTCATTTTCGATCTCCCTCCCTCTATTCGATTCTCTCTCTCTCTCTCTCTCTTCTTACTTCTCGATTGAATTGGGATTCTCTCTTGATTCTTATTGTTCATTTGGTGACGGATTTGATGAAATTAGTCTAGGTTTTCTTGAAATCTCTTGCTTTAATTTTACATCCAAGGTATCTCTGGATTTCGTGATGTCAGTGAAATGAGTAATGCGTGTTGATTTATGCAGCTCGTCCTTTAGACATTGATGCTATTTTCTTCGGTATCCAAGAAAATGCTACTTGGCAAAAAAATTCCCCACGTTATTCTCAGCTTCTTGATGCTCCATCTTTCAAGGATTTGAGTTGTTTTGTTTGTTTGTTTGTGCTTTCCATTAACAGTTCTCTGTTCGTGTTAGCCTTAGGGTTATAGAGACATAGGAACGTTAGAGTAGCAGCTCCTTCAAAGGGAATTAGGTCATTCATAATGTATTGAGCAATAGCACATATGATTCATTTCTTTGTTGATGGTTGTTGACATTTCTCAAACTTCTTGTGGTTTACTGTCAACACTCGTACACACCAGAGTTTGTGCATTGCAGCTTTTCAGTTTTCTTTTTGCAAGATGGTATTAGTTGAGAAGAGGTCTTCTATGGTGGTACTACTGGTAGTACTTTCCATAATCATGGAGCCACTTTGTTATGTCACTCTTTCCATAACCACCCTGCTTTTTTTCATCTTATGACGTCTTTTGCTACCCACCCTTAGAAATCAAGAAACCACCAACAATGCTCATAGTTATTTGGTATATATATGTTGCTAGAAGAAGAAACCTATTTATTGTTTCTGGAGTTTTGGCTAAATATTGAGACCGTGTTGACTAACCTTGGGTCAAGCAGTGAACTATGTTCAGTATAACATGACTGATGACACAAACAAAGATGTTGACATAGATGTATTTCAGATACATAGGTTGCTGGAGGAATAGATCTATTGAATTTTTGATCATTTAGTGTTCTGATTTTGGCTATATATCGAGGCCATATAGACCTGCATGGGATCGAGCACTAATTATATATGTTCACTATAACAGGACACGAATAAAGATAAAGACGCAGATGCAGAATTCAAGGTCAACTGGAAGCGAGTAGCTATCACCGGCATGTTCGGGCTCGGTTTCGTCGGACCTGTTGGCCACTTCTGGTTTGTTTCCTTCTTATTTCACATCATTTGGTGTTATAGCTTGTGACTCTGCAGCACTTACTCAGTTACTGTGAAATAAATGGTTTTTGAATGGATTGATAAACCTGAAAATTTGTTCAGGTACGAAGGCCTGGATAAATTCATAAAACTGAAGCTTCGATATGTACCAAAGTCGACACGTTTCGTGGCAGCCAAAGTGGCAATGGACGGTCTCATCTTCGGCCCCATAGATCTGCTGGTGTTCTTCACGTACATGGGATTCGCCACGGGCAAGAACACAGCCGAAGTGAAAGAAGGACTCAAGAGGGATTTTCTTCCGGCGTTAGCTCTCGAAGGCGGAGCGTGGCCGCTACTTCAGATCGCAAACTTCAGATACGTCCCCGTGCAATACCAGCTGCTCTACGTCAACATCTTCTGCCTTATAGACAGCGCTTTCCTCTCGTGGGTCGAGCAACAGAAGGATGCAGCTTGGAAGCAATGGTTCACTTCGTTTCTAACTCTGAAAGAACGAGGTGGCACAGGTGGAGTATGATCCCTTTTTAAAAAAAATTGAAATGAAGACGCAAAAACTGAGTGTAATTGGCGATTTTCAAATGTCGAAAGTTGCCTAGGATACAGATTCTTGAATCAAAATATTATTTCGTTTTGAAAGGAATTTGTTCTTGGTGAATAAAGAAATTGGATGTGTTCTACAAAGTTAAAGGCTTACAGAAATGAGCTAAAACCGCCTCCAAGTGGTACTCTCGGGAGAAACAGTGTTGACACCTTCAAGCATGGACAGTAGCTGAAGCCAATAGCCGGAACGCTGAGGAGTAATCCGGAGTGATCGACCAATACAGGGAAGCTTCTTCTAGCGGCGGCCGGAATATGCTTTAAGGACTTGAGAGCTTTGTATGAGGATGAAGCAGAATGATTTCTGTTGGAGGATTTCGAAAGCTCGGCTAGGTACAGCCAGTCGGATTCAACCATGTGTCGAACCTCCATCGTTGTAGCTCCTCTCACCGGGCAGTTTCCGCGACATGCTTCTTGGCATTGGTGGTTACTCAAGTTCCATCTGATGAGGAACCGGTTCATGAAGTAGAGATCTTTCCCTGGCAAAAGATGTACTTTATCAGAGGAAGATGCAATGTTGTTGGTCTCATGATCTGCTGATTCATCCACTGATTTGTCTTCTGGTTTAGTTATGAACCGATTGGTTTCATCTCTCTGCAGCAGACCGATGGTTTCATAAGTCGATTCGCTTAGAAGATTGAGGTCTCTGGCTTTACTCAATACGGATTCGGATGCAGCATCCAAAAACTGGACATCAATGGCCGCATTGTCTGAGAAAGATTTTGCATCTGATGTGATTCGACGAAGCTCATCATCAAAAGCCGGTTTCTTCTGATCAGCTTTATTGAAGCAAATGTTCAAGATTTCTGTCTTTGATGATAAAGAACCGTGAAGAAAACAGGAGACTATGATTTTGGTTCCCTTTGAACCAGGAGCAGGACTAAGGTAGCAACCAGCAGCTGTAAGAGAAGTCTTGAGCATCCAAAAAAATGAAGCAAAATGTTAATTACAATTTGAGAACAGATCGAAAATCTGAAGAGGAAAGAAATGATTTACCCTGCAGGGAATTGCGCGGAGGTAGTTCAAAAGCAACTTCGAAGTGTTTCCTCTGATTGGCCTCTGCCGTTGAGAGATAAACTGGAGAGAGATTCAAGATGATCAAGAAGAGTCAAGAACAAACTCGAAAGAGGAGGACAAGTTTTACCAAAGCTCAAGATAATACCTGCAAAACCGCAGCGAGATACTTTGAGAGGCAAATGTCTGTAACTTCTCTAGGGTTTAGTCTCTCTAGATCAAGAACAGCATACCCTTTCTGCCAAAATTCCAAACATCAAAACACAGAGATGGCTTTACAACTGTTGGAGCTTAAAGTTGGGTAATGCTCTTACATCTGTCACTGTTACGCTCTGATTTATCAACTCTGCACAAACTTTATCAACAAACGAACGTGTTCTTCGACATTCAGAGATGACTGCTTGCAGCTCTGACTTGAATGTAGCTGAAAAAAAGAAAAACAAGAATTTGTATCTTTCACACATCATCAATCAAGCTTTAGAGAACAGGTTTGGTTTTGATGTATGTTAGACTTGCCTGATTGTAGATTTCCTATTGATGTTCGAATCCGATTACGAACAAACAACTGACTACGATTCGTCGGATCTTCAACCCAATCTTGCCTACCCCATTGACATATCTGCTAGTAATAAACATTATAAGAGTTGATAATGACAACAACAACATCAACAAAGATTTTTCAGAGTTTCACCTTGTACATGTCTTCTTTCCATAAATCAAGAAGCGGACGCACTTGTAGAATAGATCTGCTCTTCATACGTTCTGCATCTAACTCCAAACCCTGAGAGAAAATCTCTGAAACGAACGATGTACCCGCAAGCCCAAGAACGCCGCTACCGCGAGATAGCCTGAGAATGAATAACTCAGCCTGCATCCAACTTCAAACACCATTCATGAACATCACCCACCATTAAAACCTTCTCAAACATTCTCAAGAGACTTCTTTACCTGGTCATCTGCATGATGAGCTATAAGCAAGACTCCAATCTGTTCTCGGAAGCAAACATTCGAAATCATTTGATACCTATAGAGAGAGAGAGAGAGAGAGAGAGCAAAGTCGCAGAGTTTTTACACATTTGATGATCCAAAACCAATGGAAGTAACATAACAAAAAAAAGAAGAAGTAACCTCATTTCACGAGCTGCTTCTTGCAAGTGACCTTGCTTTGGTTTACCATTAACCCAATCACAACGAGCAATCTCACATCTGATTCCTATAAGTTTTTCCCCCAAGTTACTAAATTGCAGGTCTCACAAAAAAAATGTTGATACTTTCTAAACAAAACATACCCATTTCGGAGACTCTTGAGGAGACAAGCTCAGCTTCATCTTTGCTCTCTTGTCTTAACCCATGATCCACAACTACAGCAACAAGTCCATCGATGAAACCATCTCTCCTCTCGACACAGCTTAATCCTTCGGTTTTCCATTTCGCAGTTAGAACACAAAGCGCCATACTATCAGGCCCACCTGAAACTCCCAAAGCTGGAAGAGACACAAACGCAATCAATCGTTAACAACAACAAAAACTGAGTCTGGTAACAAAAAAGCATCGAAATTTCGATTCGATTAGTACAATTACCGATTCGGTGATGAGGTTTGAGTCCTGCCATTGCCATTCTTCTACTGAAAATCTCATTGTACTTTGTTTCACTTTCATCCACCGTCTCGGGAACAGAGGCAAGGTTACAGAACAATCGAGAGAAATTGGGGCGGCGGGGTTGAATTAGATACGAAGCGAAAAGGGTTTTAGGGGAAAATGAAAGTGAAGCCCTAGCGATGGAGTTTGAGAGCAAAGTCGAAGACTTTCTTCCATTGGCGCATAGAGCGAAACCTCGCGCCATGTACGGAAACAAGAGAAACGAAGTCGCGAGATGTGTTGCTGCTTCGAATTAGTGTTAAGTCACTTTCAAATTTTGATTTTGTAATCGTAATCCTAAGTAACACGGTCAATATAAAAATAAATTAACCTGCAAGCACAAGAGATAACATACTAGATTGCTTGGATTTTATCATTTTTTGTCCCTTAAAAAAAATGAAACCTTTACTAAGGATTTCAACATTTAGAGACATAACCATGCCTGGAGAGATTCATTTTATACCTAATGATGAATCCTAATCTAAAAGTTTGCAGATTTAAATATTTAATGATTGCTCTCAGGCAACTAGTGAACCAAGAGGATATATTTATCTGAAGTGATCACATTGATCTGTACCAATATCACTGCAATTTCACACTGATATTTATCTCATGTCACTCACAGTGCAGCTGGATCCTACACAGTAAAAACAGGCTACGATCTGCAGTAAGTAAGTTAAACTCAATCCCTTAACCTCTACAAAGAATGCAAATTCAAAATCTTTATCAAGCTATATGGAAGTTAAATTCTATTATGCAAACCGACCTATATGTTAGGCCACTTCTCCTCAGTTATGTTCCAAGTTTGGTTCACATTTACCAAGCAACTAGAGCCAAAAGAAAAAGGTGAGTAGTCTTCGGTTTTAATTACTTAGTGACTTTGCCTTGTCTTTGATAAATGCTTCTTCCACATTTTTTAGGTTTCACAAGTCATATACAGAAACAAAATTGTTTTTGTAACGATCTTATCTATCAAGAGGTTTTGATTGTATGTCTTTGAAGAGAGACACTAACATTTTTTTTTTTGACATCGGAAACACATAACTAAACTAGGCCAAAGACGCAACAAACAAGTTGTACGTTCTTCATTAAGACAACATTTCAGCTTTAAACTAACATATAAAAAGAATGAAAGAATAATATTCAAACCAGAATACTCAATCTTTAGTATCAGCATCACAACTTCTAAAAAAAAGAAAACCAAAGAAAAAACAATCTAAAATGCATCATACTTATAATCGTAAGCAATTTCAATTAGAGATTAAGCCAATTTCTCAAATCTTTACAGTCAAAAAAAAAAAAAAAAANTTTTTAAAAAAAAAAAAAAAAAAAAAAAAAAAAAAGAATAAAAAAAAAATGACATGCAATGTCTCCTCCACTCTATGGTTCTTAAAGAGAAGGTCCACCATAACCTTGACCTGTTCTTTTAACCTTCCCCATCTCCATCTCTCGTGTGGTTTGACTTTGGCCCGCCTCGCTGCTCGAACCAGACGGGTACAGTCCATAGTCACTGGTTGGATTACTGAACTCGCCGGTCGCGTTGTACTCTTGAGTTCCAAGTGCCACCTTCCTAAACTTCTTCATGTCCTCATTGTATTGGCTCGAGTCATAATCAGCGCTTCCTCCATATGAGCTGTATACATTGCTGTGCCCCGGTCTCATCCCTTCGTTCAAATCTGACAGCGACACGTTCCCTTCCAACGCACGCACAATCTGCTCAATTATATTCACCAAAATCAACTCAACTCCAAAACAAAAGTGCAGCTGATAAGTAGCAAGAAAGTAAGGCTAGGCATTAAAACCGAACCGATATCTCTTAACCGAAACCAAACCGGTATACATGTTTCAAAGCTAAGAAAACCAAATGCTCTTATCAACCCTAAGAGAAAAGCATGATCAGGGTCAAGATGAAGGTACCTGGCTCATACGAGGTCTGCGGCGAGCCGAATGACGAACGCAAGCCGCAGCACAAGCAACCATGCGAGCCATCTCCTCTCTGTCATACTCATTATTCATTTTTGTATCAGCCAAACCTTCAAAGTCTCCTTCCTCAGATGCTCTGTTAAGCAAAGGTCTTGCCTGTTTCCCATTATATTCACACATAGATATTTAGCTTTCATTCAACAGTCAAATTTGTACAAAACGAAGTCAGAGCAAGTAAGTACCCAGTCAACTAAGCTGTCATCAACATAGACATTGTTTGCATCAACAGGACGACGTCCGGTTATCAGCTCCAAAAGCACAACACCAAAAGAGAAAACATCTGACTTCTCTGTGAGCTTTCCACTCGCAGCGTATTCCGGAGCCAAATACCTAAAATCCCCCAAATAACCAAAAAGTTTCAGACTTTGTACATATATACACCAATGAGAACTTAAGCTTCAAGATTATCAAACTTTACCCGAAAGTTCCCATCACGCGTGTAGATACATGAGTGTTTGTATCAGAAGCAATCTTGGCAAGACCAAAATCAGCAACCTAAAAGATATAAGAGAGCTTCAGTGACACACACACACACAGAAAAAGCAAGATACTTCAGGAACATATTGACAAAAAGATAAAGCATACCTTAGCTTCAAACTTGAAATCCATCAGTATATTCGCCGCCTTGATATCACGGTGAATGATTTTAGGATTGCCTGCAAACACATTTGCCTCATAAACAAACATATACTAAAAATCATCTTCACATACATTTTCCAGATTCTACACTTACAATCTTCATGAAGATACGAAAGTCCTTTAGCAGATCCAAGAGCAATCTTCAATCTTGTGCTCCATTCCATCGTAGGCCGTCCCTTCCCTATAAACAAATTCAATTCCCAATCACTAAACTGATAACAACAACAACAAAAGCAATGACTCTGTCACAAGAAAAGAGTTTAGCTTTTTGACTAACCATGGAGGTGAAACTCAAGATTGTTGTTAGGCACAAACTCATAGACAAGCAATCTTTTCGCACCGGCCATACAATAGCCAACGAGAGAAACCAAATGCTTGTGGTGGACTCTGCTAATGATCTCAACCTCAGCTTGAAACTCTCTCTCTCCCTGACCACTCCCAACTTTCAACTGTTTCACAGCTACTTCTTTCCCACTAGGCAATATACCTTTGTGCACGTAACCAAACCCTCCTTGCCCTAACAGATTAGCTTCAGAGAAGCCATTAGTGGCTCTCGCTAGCTCCTCGTAAGTGAAAGTGCTTTTGGAGAAGCCTAACACTAGCCCTGGAGACGGTGGAGGAAGAATCGGAAGGTCCGAGTAGTCGGAACCGCCGCTGCTGCTCATGAAAGGCGGTGGTGGAGGCGGCGGAGGTGGTTGAGAGGGAGGTTTTGGTGGTGGTGGTGGTGGTGGTGGTAGTAGTGACATCACGACGTGATCTGACGGTTGTGATGAGTTTGGTTGCTGCCAGTATTGTTGACGTCCACCGTAAGGTCCTCCAGCTGAAGAAACAGAGGAACATTTCAAATCTCAAAAATCGGATTTTTTTTTCTAAAGACTGAAAATTTCTTAAACAATTTTATATCTTTTCCACAAAATGCACATTTGGTGAATCTGAAATTGGACAATTAGCAAGCAAACGAAGGAAAAAAAAAATCCCTATTTGGTTCAAGATTCGATTTTGATTTGGTTTTTGATTTACCTTTGTGACCGGAAGGAGGTGGAGGAGAAACGTAGTAAGCAGCTTCATCGTCTCTTCTTCGTCGTTTCTTCGTACAAAGGAGACAGATCAGAGTTAGTACAATAAGCAGAGCGACTCCTCCGATGGCGATTCCAACCACCACTCCAGTTGATAACCCGTCGGAAGAGGAAGACGGCGGCGACGGCGAAGAGGATGATGGATTTCGAGAAGGATTTGATGGTGTTCCTGAGTTTCGAGGTGAAGGGGTTCGAGGGGTGGATCCAGGAGGAGGAGGTGTGGTGGAAGACGGCGGAGATGGGGTGACTGGTGTGGAGGGAGAGGGCTGAGGAGGAGGAGGAGTTGAAGGAGTGTTTGGAGACGGAGGAGTAGGAGAAGGAGGTAAAGGAGTGCCTGGAGAAGACGGAGGCGGAGAGGTGGAATTAGTAGATGGCGGCGGAGGAGGAGAAGGAGGAGTGGTGGTGGGAGGAGGAGAGGAGGCTGGAGGAGGAGTTGAGGTGGTGGAGTTGGAGGGAGGAGGAGAAGGTGGAGATGGTGAGGGAGTAGTCCCCGGAGACGGCGCCGAGGACATTTTTGTTACGATCTAATCAAAAAGAGAGAGAAGAGGAAGAAGTAGAAGAGAATTGAGAATGTTAAAAAAGCAGTAAGAAGAAGGAAGGAGGAAGAGAGAGAGAGGAGTGATCAGGTGCAACCGAGAGTAGAGTAATGTGAGAATTTGGACAAAGGAAGCTGTTTTGGGGTCCCACACGATTCCTCCGCGTCATTTCTTTTTTACGTTCTTCTTTTCTTTTAATAACTCCCGCGTTGATTTTCTGATTTTCTGGACAAATTTTTGGACTAGAAATCTCAATTTGGAAACTTCATTTGGTAAGTGAATTTATAAATAATTATTTTTTTCTTATTTAACAGACAAAATTATATAAAAAACCCGAAACTCATGTCTATGTATACACCTTTTTTGGTTAGTCATGTAGACGAAATGTTCAAAAAAAACTAAAAGCTATGTATGTCATAAATTACATAAGCTTGCTAAGAGAAAATGTTGTGTAGAGTGTAGTACTGTACTACTGTTTTCTCTCCGAAAATCACTCAGTCACTATAAAGCTTTTCTTTACCGAATTATACTTTTGCATAACTAAAGTTCCTAGATCTTGTTGTGGAAGTGAATAAATTCCAATAAATGTGCTTTTTCACTTTTGTTAAGAAAAAGCAAATGGTACTATATGACAACTGAACTTGCCAAATAGGACCGTAGACTAAAATTATGCGTTTAATGATAACATTGAATAATTCGAGTTGGATCAGAAACAAGGAATGTTTTATATCATCTACCAATTTTTTTGTTTTGACCATCGATTCTCTACTATCTTAACGTGGACGATTCATGAAATATAAACAAATATAAGAAGAAAAACATATTAGAAACTAGAAAGCAAAAAAAAGTAATGTGAATGTAATTATTTTCGGAAAAGGGAAAACATGTGCTAAAAAGGATAAATAAAGGATGTGATGTAGATGTATTCGATTAGTTTTACAAATGCAACACTTCATCTAGTCTCTGGTATAAAAAAAATATCAAGACGAAATGCTCAACATCAACTGTTTTTAGAGGAGAATGCGTAATATTAATTTTTTGTATGTGTCGAAAATAGTTGGGATCCTAAGCAAAGGAAACAGCTGGAGTGCACCAAGCACAAATCCAAGGCCACCTATTACATTGACGTTTCCCCTAATTTACCATTATTGTTATCTAATAACAAGTTACATCAAAATAAAAGTGAAACGGAGGATAAATAATTTGTTATTCGTTTAAGGTTATTAGTAACACGTCAATTATGTTATGGGAGTCGGTCTCCAGATTTCCAGATGATGTCTTTGCACTTCAGATAATCCCTAAATTATATTATTTATAAGTTAATGAAAATGATTATTGTATCCGGTCAATGCCCTATCGTTCGTTTGATTTATCAAGTTTAAAAAACAACCGACGACACGCGCCGAATCTAAGAAACATAAATTCAACGCGGCGTTATAACCGGCGTAATTGCGATGATAGTATTGTCAAAAGAAAGAAAAGAATTGTTTAATAAAATTGTCAAATTTGGTATGGTTGTTAAATTGATTACTAATGCAGTAATGCCAGATATTTTTTTTTTTTAATATAGTATAAGTAAACCAAAATCAAACCAATTATGTGTAGAAAAATCGTAAGAAAAAACCCCCCTGAACTTTGAACAAACACAAAGATCACACACTTCAAACTAAATCAAACCCGGCCCGATGGAAAATGCTTAAATAAGATATATTACTATTTGAAGGTTATATATATGCAAATATTCTATACATATTTTATTTACTTTTTGTAACAATATGTACATGAATACCGAACCATCTAATCAATGATCGTACGTACATGATGCAAATAGTACATATGTTGTGTTAACAACAACAAGAATAACAAAAACATAGATTGTGATAATAATGTCAGCATGCAGAGTCTCATTTTTTGCTAAAGATAGATATATCATAGAGGGAATTACTCCAAATAGTCTATTTTCAAAACTTAATTACGGAAATAGATTTTTTATGTGCAAAATGTCATGTTAAACTACAGATGATGGGTTTATTTAAGCAATTAATTTTCAAAATTGGATTGCACAAAGGAATAATAATGACGACGTAAACTTTGTTTTGCTAGAGACTATATTTAGTCGAGTCACTAATCTTGTAAGAAGGGAGATGGAGCATCTATTGGACTGGGAGTGTGTTTTAGGTTATGTATTTGTATGGAGGGGATACTTCGTGTATGTAACGAGAGGACGAGAGAAATCAGTAAAGAATAAGATAAAGGTAATTATCTTATACTATTGTATATTGCATAGTCATACGAAATCTCGTTTTAAAAAAAAAAAAAAAAAAAAAAACAAGATAAGTTTGTTGTGTTTCAAGAATCAACTAACATTTGAGTTGTGTAAAAATCTTCCAAAACGTGCTAGTGGGGCTGCGGGATAATATAGATAAGTGGCCGTCACATGGGGACACTATGATTATTTGGCATAACATTATGCACATGATTAGTGGCATGACATTCGCTGGTCTTACCTTCTAATATTCTCTTATTTTATGTTTTTTTTTTCCTTTGAATTAAAGATGTCAATTGTGAAAAACACAAAAGTTTAAATAATCCTAACTCTACATTGGTCCCATCGCCCCACCATTCTCTTTGGCTTCGATCTAGTCAATATTGGCTTTTTGTCCAAATTGATCTTGTTATATACAAAAGTGCTAGTATATATTTTAATTGGGAAGTCCATTCCATCGTAAACACAAATGTACATTTGTTGGAAAATGTAATGGTTTGTTTAAAATGATAAAGTAATGCATAAACCTTTTGTGGTGGTGATATTATATTCTTCAGTCAGATACTCTTTTCGGCTTTTAAGATTAGTGACTGTCATTGGATGAGAATGAATAAAAAAACATCGTGGAGTATCGAAAAATGATTTACATAGTTCTTTCTAAATGTGGCTTCGATAGGCTTTTCTTTTCTTCCTTGTTTTACATCTTCAATAGGCTTTCTCTTAACTTAATTTAGATATGTTTTTTTTATCGCGCCAATCCATCAACATTGTGATTAATGATAAAGAAACAATTTGTTGGAATTTGTCCAGAGTTGGAGATACAAGGACAAGACAATAAAGTTCTTGAAAAAAACCAGCTAAATCTGAGATCAAAATCCCAAATACTGATTTGGGCTGTTGACTTCAGTCAACTGTAGATCACGAGTGGTCTTTTAGGCGTAATTCTTAATACAAACAGGTTGTTACACAAGTTGGGCTTTAGCAAGTTTTGGCCCAATACGAAAGCTGTTAAGAGTTAGTTACAAGAAGAACAGATTATATGAAAGGCGAAACTGAGGAAGACACACAAAAAAGGAAGGAAAGGAACAAAACCCAACCTCAATCTGACTATCTGAGTATCAACATCACAACTTCTAGAGAAAGATACCAAAGTAAAATACAAAACCAATCAATATGTATATACATTCCATAGCCACTTTCAAAATCCTCGTCATGTCTTCATTTGTCTTGGCTCGTTTCACAATCCGTAAACAATGCTACGTACCACTTGCCGGTCTAGTCTCTTCCTTCAGTTCTGACGACGATATGCTTCCATCTAGCACACGCGCAACCTGCTCGTTTTTTTTACGCCAATCACTCACTTGATTAACATTATTAACATTTTAGATGATTGATGTTAAAGCTAAGAAAACATGTTGTTGCCCATTGTTTGGTCAATTCAGTTTTTATTCAAGTGGTGTTTGTTTAGATAGCAGCAAAATATAGCTTATGAAACTGAACCGAACCAAAACTTATGGAACTGAACCGAAATAAAGCTAGTGCAACTGAACAGACCCAAATAACCAACAACAGTCAATAAACAGTCATAGCTTTTAGTTAAATTTTATACTGTAAAAATAACTTTATAATTATACGAAATATAAATTAAATAAATTAAAATCAGTTTCTTATTTATTTATATATTTTTGGTTCAAAACCAAACCGAACTGAATATATTTTGGTTCAAAACCGAAAAACGAACTGGCCAGCTCTAAAGTAAAGAATGATGAAGCTATACCTGGTCCATGCTAGGTCTCTGACGAGCTAAATGGCGAACAGAAGCTGCAGCACAAGCAACCATGCGAGCCATCTCTTCTCTGTCATATTCACTATTTAGCTTAGTATCAGCCACAATCTCAAAGTTGTTTTCCTCAGATGCTTGGTCAAGCAAGGGTCGTGCCTGTTCCAGTTATCAACAACACATAACTTTTGCTTCACTGATCAACAGTCAAACTGTTAAAAAAAAAAAAAAAAAAAAAATCAAGTGAATGTTGGTTATTTTTATTTGCAGTTACGTTATTTACCCAATCAACCAAGCTATCATCTGCATAGGCATTGTTTGGCCCACAAGGGCGACGACCGGTTATTAACTCCAAAAGAATAACGCCAAATGAGTAAACATCAGACTTTTCTGTGAGCTTTCCGCTTGCAGCGTATTCCGGAGCCAAATACCTAAAATATCAAATTCAAAAGTTTCAGAACTTTTTAAGATGATATATATAAGGCGGCAAACATGTTTATTGATTTCAATTTTCGGTTATGTCCTTATGGACCTTATCACATTTTTATGTAGTTTGTAAATGTGTATGAGATGGGAACCTTTGGGTAAAAAATTATCTTGAAGCTACTAAATAAGTAAATATACATACACATTTAAAACTACATAAAAATGTGCGTATTTATTAGCCTCAAGATTAGTTTTTACCCAAAGGTTCCCATAACGCGTGTAGAAACATGAGTGTTTGTATCAGGAACAATCTTGGCAAGACCAAAATCAGCAACCTGAAAAGAAAAAAAAAAAGAAAAGAAAGAGAGATCTTCAGCGACACTTGAGAGGAACATATCGTGCCTTAACGGTAACATACAAAAAAAAAAAAAAAAAAAGAGATCATCATACCTTTGCTTCAAAACTGAAATCAATCAATATGTTTGCCGTCTTGATGTCACGGTGAATGATTTTAGGATTCCCTACAAATATACACACAAACGGCATGTTATTTATTAAACAGCTATACATACTCTTCAGATTTTTTAGACTTACAATTTTCATGAAGATAAGACAATCCTTTGGCCGAGCCAGCAGCAACCTTCAATCTTGAGCTCCATTCCATCGGAGGCTGTCCCTTCCCTGTCACAAATTTCAATTCATCATTAACTGAAAACAGTAAGCCATAGAGAAGAGTTCTAGTTTTTGTCTAACCATGGAGGTGAAACTCGAGAGTGTTGTTGGGAACAAACTCATACACAAGCAATCTTTGAGCACCGGCGACGCAATAACCGACAAGAGCAACCAAATGCCTGTGGTGTACTCGGCTAATGATATCTATCTCTGCCTGAAACTCTCTCTCTCCCTGAGCACTCCCTGCTTTCAACTTTTTCACAGCAATTTCTTTTCCATTGGGCAATACACCTTTGAACACATATCCGAATCCGCCTTGTCCTAACAAATTGGCCTCAGAGAAGCCATTCGTCGCTCTTGCCAGCTCCTCGTAACCGAAAGTGCCTTGATAGATGCCTGGAGGTGGTGGAGGAAGAGCTGGATGATCCGAATAGTTTGGGTCGGAGCTACTACTGCTGCTCATGAAAGGCCGTGGTGGAGTAGGCGGGTGAGGTTGTTGTGGTGGAGTGGGAGGCTCTGGTAGTGGCAGTGACGTCTTTTCGTGATCTGACACTTGTGGTTCATTTTGTTGCTTCTGTTCACCCAACATTGCGTTCTTGTTTTCTTGGAAATCACAAAAAAAAACAAGAAAATGTAGATAAAATCATAGAAACCCACAATGAACAATATAGTTCAAGATTCTTAATATTATTGTTATTATATAATTTACATATTTGTTTTTACCTTTGGGAGCAAGAGGTGCTTCATCATCTCTTCTTCGTTTTTTTTTATAAAGGAAATAAATTAAAGTCAATACCACAAGCACAAGCACAGCGACTCCACCGATGACGATTCCAACCACCGCTCCCGTTGATACTCCGACGGGAGAGGGAGACGGCGCCGGCGATAGAAGAACCTCTGGGGTGTCAGATGGAGATATTGGAGAAACTCCCCCGTCAGAATGACTCTCTGATGGACTTGGAGAAAGTTCCCTGTCGGAGGGACTCTCTGATGGTGAGTAGTCCCCGACCAAGGCGGAGAAGGGGAGAGACGGGGGGACGGCTATGGTGGGAGGCGGCAGAGTTTCCACAAGATCATCACCTCTCGAGGCTACGGGAGCAGCTGGAGACGGCGCCGATGGCATCTTGTTCGATATCTAGTTAAAAACAAATTAAAAGATAGAAGAGGAAAATGGAGCATGCGACAGAGCTACCAACGTTCTCGGCGAAACATACCTTTGGACCAAGAGCTCAACCTCAACAATGGGCTGCAGATGTGTGGTACAAAGGCGCTATATCCCTAAGCATTGTTTTCTTATGTGGACTGCCGTCTGACACACGCAGTAGGTTGGATCTTCAGTTCATGACAAATTGTTGTCTTTGTGTTGTACTGTTGTGTATGAACAAAAAAGGGACCACGTGTTTTGGGGCTCTACGCCATTTCTACGCTTCTTTTTATTTTTCTAAAACGCCACGCGCCAATTGTTAGGGCTATATTTTCCTATCTTTCTATGTTTTTTTTTTGTCAAACGATATTCAAATTTAAATGCAGGGGAAATAAAAAAAGTTTACAGAGCCTGAGGCCCAGTTTTGAAGCCCAAATATTACAGACGGTTGCCCATATAGTTAAAAGAACCAGAGTGAACCAGAGAACCAAATGTTAAGAACGAACCAAAGTTGGTTTAGAAGATCTCCATCATACCAACTGATTTTTCTTTTGTTAACGAGAGAGAGAGTGTGTTGCAGATCGTATGAATGGCCAAACAAGTTACTTGACATATTTCCCAAACAAGTTACTTGACATACAAGTAACCTAGCCCTTATATCAATTATATAACTCTAATAACGCAAGTAACATGTCATTGCATTTTCATGTCTAAACATTCTAATCTTTTAAGATCAGCGACTATCCTTAGATGAGAATGAGTAAAAAAAACATTGTGGAGTATCAAAAAAAAAAAAAAAAAATTACATTCTTGATTTTATTTATAGTATTCAATAGGCTTTCGTTTTGTTTTGGCTGCGCGCCAACCAATTAAAATTATAATTGGTGTAGAAAGAATCAATTTGTTGGAATTTGTCCAGAACTGAAGATATGCATATGCATGACGCCATGACGGGACAAGACAATACAGTTCTTAAAACAAAAATCACATAAATCCGAGATCGAATCCCAATATTGATTTGGGATGTTGACTTCAGTCAACTGTAGCTCTACGGTCTTTTGGGCCTAATCTGAATACAAGCAGGTTATTACACAAGTCTGGGGCTCCAGACAAGCTAAGAATTGGTTACAAGAAGAACAGAGTATAAAAGGAAAAAGACACCCGTGAACTGACTAGCTCGAGTCGTCTTCTTCAATTCTTTTAACGTCTTAGGGGGTGCTTACTGCTAAGTATGGACTTTTGCTTGAGACTTTTATTTTTGATTTTGTTTTGAAAACTCAAACTTAAAAAAATGGTTGTGACTTAAAAACAAATAAAAAGCCCCATTTTATAGGCTTCTTATCGGTTTCATAAGCTTCGTCACGTCTTCATTGTCTTGGTTCGTGTCATAATCCGTAAAGAACGCTGTGACCCGGTCTGATCTTTTTACTCCAGATCTGACGGCGATACGTTTCCATCTAGCACACGCGCAACCTGCTCCTTTTTTACACCAATCAGACAATCACTCAATTGATTAACATTATTAACTAAGATATACCTGGTCCATGCTAGGTCTCCGGCGAGCTGTAGCCTGTATGACGAACGCAAGCTGCAGCACAAGCAACCATGCGACCCATCTCTTCTCTGTTATACTCATTATTCAGTTTTGTATCGGTCACAACCTCAAAGTCTACTTTCTCAGATGCTTGGTCAAGCAATGGTCGTGCCTATTCCAATTATTCACACATAGATTTGCTTCATTAATTCAGTAGTCAAATTGTAAAATCATGTGAAAGTTACACTATTTTTTTAAATTTTAAAATTACCCAATCAACCAAGTTATCATCATTGGATGCCTCGTAAGGGCGACGTCCGGTTATGAGCTCCAAAAGCACAACACCAAATGAGTAAACATCAGACTTTTCTGTGAGCTTTCCGCTTGCAGCGTATTCTGGAGCCAAATACCTAAAATCCCCCAAATAACCAAAAGTTTCCGAATTTGTTCAATGATAAGGATCACAGGCATTGTACAAACGGTATAAATGAACATATTATAGCATCAGGATTATCTTCTACCCAAATGTTCCCATTACGCGTGTAGATACATGAGTGTTTGTATCAGGAACAATCTTGGCAAGACCAAAATCAGCAACCTAAAAAGAAAAAGACAAAGCACTTCAGGAACTTATAATGCCTTAATAGTAACATACAAGGAGATAATTCATACCTTTGCTTCACCATTGAAATCAATCAGTATGTTTGCCGCCTTTATGTCACGAACGATGAATGATTTTAGGATTGCCTACAAATATTTACACAAACGTGACAAACACGGCTTGTTATTTATTAAATACCTGGCTATTGTACATATTTTTCAGATCTTAGGCATACAATTTTCATGAAGATAAGACAATCCTTTGGCAGAACCAACAGCAATCTTCAATCTTGAGCTCCATTCCATCGGAGGCCGTCCCTTACCTGTCACAAAATTTCAATTTCCTAAAAATAAATCATCACTTGTTATTGGAACAACAAAGCATGCATGCACTAAACCATACAAGAGTTAGTTCTAACCATGGAGGTGAAACTCGAGATTGTTGTTAGGAACAAACTCATAGACAAGCAATCTCTGAGCACCGGCGACGCAATAACCGACAAGACCAACCAAATGCGTGTGGTGAACTCGGCTAATGATATCTATCTCTGCCTGAAACTCTCTCTCTCCCTGAGCACTCCCTGCTTTCAACTGTTTCACAGCTATTTCTTTTCCACTGCGCAATGTACCTTTAAACACGTATCCAAATCCTCCTTGTCCTAACAAATTAGCCTCAGAGAATCCGTCGGTAGCTCTAGCTAGCTCCTCGTAACCGAAAGTTCCTTGATAGATGCCTAAAAAGAGCCCTGAAGATGAAGGAGGAAGAACTGAATGATCCTAGTAGCTTGATTCGGAGCTGGCGCTGCTGGTCATGACATTTAGCGGTGGTGGAGAGGCAGGCTTCGGTAGTGGCGATATCACCACTTGATTTGACGGTTGCGATGCATTTTGTTGTTTCTGCCCACCGTAAGGGCCTCCATCTGATAAACACAGGAAATGAGGAACAACATAGTTCAAGATTAGATAGATTTCTTGATTTAATCTAATTGAGACCTCTGTTTTACCTTTGGGAGCAGGAGGTGCTTCGTCGTCTATTCTTCCTTTCTTCTTAGAAAAAAGATAAATCAAAGTCAATACAACAACCACAGCGACTCCTCCTATGGTGATCCCGACCACAACTCCGGTCGATATTCCGCCGGAAGAGGAAGAAGACGGCGAAGAGTTTGATGGGGTGGAAGATGGAGGGCTCCGAGTCCCAGACCCAGGCGGAATGGGTGTGGAGGGAGATGGCGGCGGAGGAGAGATGGTGGCTGGAAAACCGATCGGAGGAGGAGTGGTCGGAGGTGGTGGCGGTGAGAAAATTTCCCCAACTGGAACGGGATCGGGCGGCGGAGGTGTGAGAAGTTCGACTGGAACGGTTCTGAATGGCGGCGGAGGAGAAAAAGCCGATGACATCTTGTACGATCTAATTAAAAAGCAAAATCTTTCTCAGACATTTACAAAATTAAGAGAAGAAAGAAGAAAATGGGGAAGAGCTGTGATCTGCTGCCACCTTGACTTTTGACAACTCTTACTTATTACGCAAGTAACATAGTATTACAATTTCATGTCTACACATTCTCATCTTTAATTGTTCTCTCATTCACCATATTGTTAGTTTAGTTAACTAGTTGCACAAGTATACTATTCAGCTCCACTACGTAATCAGGTTCCTTCATATTTTACATTTTCACTTTACTTTGCTACCATTTATAAACATTTCATGTCATATCTTTACCAATGCCCACTTATTCTTAACATCCTATACGAGACTACTTGTGCATGAGTCGTCATCCATGGTAATTTTATTCATAACATACATTTCACGTATATGTAACATCATCAATTCGCATGCCTACAACTAAATCAACTATATGATTACTTGTACATAATCCACATATACATACCATTAACGAATCTTGTATGTTTTATTCTCTAAACGCAAATCATCATTTTTATAAATAAAAAATAAAAAATAAAAAATTCACCCGGAAACGATCAATTCAAGTTATTCCACATATGACGGTCAGTTTTTTTAAAACATATGTGTCTATATAGATAGATACATACAGAACGAAAAATCTCAATATTTACTGTTTTACGTAGTATTACTTTTTGTATGTGTGGTAAATAGTTGGAGTTCTCTTCTTGAACCATAGCGAAGGAAAGGAAGGGAGTGCACCAACACGAATTCAAAGGCTAGCTGTTACATTGACGTTTCTCTTAATCTATTATATTACTATATCTGTCACAGTTATATCTATGCGACTCAGTCAGATTTAAAGTTAACAACCCATGAGGCCATGACTAGCCAAATCTAAGAGAAACAAAAAGAGAAGTCAGTGATGCGTAATTGTAATGAAATTTGTTAAATCTAGTTCGGCTGAATTTTTTTTGTTGTTGTGAAAATGGTTCCACTGCCTAATGATTAGATGCAAGTGCCAGAGACATTATGGTTTGAACAACCCGACCCGATTTTATTTGAACTGAACTAAAAGATCAAACCAAATTTTCACAGAAAAAAATGAAACTATATATCCCTAAACTTATTTATTGAAATATAAGTTCCGTTAACAAAACCTGCAAGTATACCGTGTTGCTAATTGTCAATGATCCTAAGCGCAAACAACAACATAATTGAGCAATGTCTAACTAATCACATCTAAGACAATTATACTAGTACTATAATAGAAACAATACAAATATACTGTAATTAAGTGAAAAAAAATTCTGCTAAATACTATGGAATGGTGGAATCATGTCATATCGATTAATTATTTTGATAATAAACATATACAAAGGAACAATAACAGTGATGTACACTTTACAGTAAATTATGTTTTCTTGTCAGAAGATACATGAAATTAATGGAGATCATATGTAGGTAAATTAGGCAAGGAGGGAAATGGAATATGTCTTTAGGTGTGAGTTTGTGAGAAGGGGCCGGATCATTTGTGTGTGGACGATACGAGAGTGCCAAGAGAAACGAGTGAGATCAGAAAAAATTGTCTTCTTATATTGCATAGTCATACAAAGATTTCTTCATAGGAATACAAAAACACGTTTTTTACTTTTTGTTTTTCAGAACTTAAGGCTAATATTTGCGCTGAATGGGAAACCTTTTTAAAGTTTTGAGTGGGGCTTCCGGCATAATATAAAAGATGTAAGGCGTCACATGGGGGAATTATGATTATTTGGTAATAGTATTATGCACATGATTATTGGCATGACATTCGCTGGTCTCAACTTCTAATAATCTCTACTTATTTGGTTTTTTCTTTAAATTAAAGCTGTCAAGTGTCAAGTATCAACTGTCAACACCCCCAAAGAAGAAGAATACACATACAAGTTGTATGATACAAGTTGTATGATACAAGTTACAACAGAAGCTAATAGCTAGATATTCTACCATTTGCAATTTGACATTTGTTTGAAAATGTTGTATTGTGTTTGGACTTTTGGTGGATAAAGTATGCATATAAATAAATAATTTCATGGTGATATTTTATTGTTAATCAGATATTCTTTTCCAGCTTTTGAGATTAGTGACTATAAAACATTATAGTACAACTTCAATTACTTTCTCGAACGACTTAATTTGACGTGTAAATTGGTGAATAACTGAATGGTAGCTGGTTAGTGAGTTTTTGGAGTAGTATTGATGTATATATATATTTTAAGTACGTATATAGCTAAATATAAATTATTTTTTTTGGTCTACAAATACATTTTATAAAAGTGTTATTGTTTTATTACTAGCTAAAAACTCTTTTCTCTTGAAAAGTTTCTGTGTAAGGAGGCGTCTAATTTTGGTTTCTTCTTCATTTGCTGCACTTATGGGGGTACAAAGACAGATGTTGATTTGTTTCTAAATTTTAAAATATAGTACCTACTTTGTTAATTATATGATTAGGCTAATTGCATAAGCTTAGCTGTATTTTTAGAAGGTCCACATATAATCAGGTAAGGGTAAAATCGTCTTTACATTACACAATGTAAGAAAGCAAACGAAAGAAGGAAGAAGAAGAAGAAAAAGAAAAAGAAGAAGTAGAGACGCCAAATGTTAAAAGACTTTAATGACGAAAGAGGAAGACGCGGAGGTACTCTCATTACAATATCTATTTTTTCTTCTTCTTCAAGAGTCACTAAATCTTCAAATCCTTTCTCCGGAAAATCCTCTGTAAACAAAATCTCCCCAAAAGAAAGATTTTTGGGGGATCATTTTTCTTTTTTAAGCTGAGGCGGTGGTGGTGGATCGGAAAACAATGAACCGACAAAACGGCGGAGGACAGCGGCTGAGATCCGCTAGACCCACCACAATTCACGATTGCGCTCACTCCGGCGACCTCATTTCTTTGCAGAGGCTTCTCAAAGACAATCCTTCTCTTCTCAATGAGCGAAACCCCGTCGTATGATTCTCTTGCGACTTTCTTTGTTTTTTTCCCCTTCATGCAGAGTGTTTTCTGAATCTAAAATCTATCGAAAAATCCGATTTTGGATAGCATTTAGTTTGGATTCTGGAAAATGATGAATCTATTTTAGAGAAACCGTAAATTTCGAAACTTTTGTTTTCGATGTGCAAAAAGATTCAAACTTTGTCATTGCTATTGACTGAATTGAATTGGGTTTGTTGATTTGATACGCAGATGTATCACACGCCACTTCATGTTTCTGCTGGTAATGGCAATGTTGATATAGTCAAATACCTCCTCGATTGGTCAGGATCTGACAAAGTTGAATTGGAAGCAATGAACACTGTAAAAAACCTGATCTTGTTTTATTTTTCCTCTCTCTTTCTCTCTCTCTCTCTCTCTGATTCCTCATTTTTGTAGATTTTGATTCTGTATTACTTTCAATGCCTTTCAGTATGGTGAAACTCCATTGCACATGGCAGCCAAGAACGGTTGCAATGAAGCTGCAAAGCTACTCCTTGACCGTGGTGCTGTCATCGAAGCCAAAGCCAGTGTAAATCTCCTCTTCTCTCTAGTCCATTTACAATGTGGGGAACGAACAAAAGATTTGATTTTGTTTGGTTTATGCAGAATGGTATGACGCCATTGCATCTTGCTGTATGGTACTCAATCACCTCCAAAGACATCTCAACTGTTAAGACTCTTCTCGACAATAACGCTGATTGCAGCGCCAAAGATAATGTATATGATCCTCTCAAATCATTTGGTATCTTCGTAGTATTGTGGTAAGTAATAGCTGTGGGATGTTGCATTTTGACAGGAAGGGATGACTCCATTGGACCATCTACCAATAGGGCAAGGCAGCGAGAAGCTACGAGAATTGCTGCGGTGGTTTCTCCAAGAACAGAGGAAAAAAAGCGCGCTTGAGTCCTGCGGTAAGACGAAAGCCAAGATGGATCTACTCGAGGACGAGCTGTCGAACATCGTCGGTCTCAGCGAGCTGAAGACGCAGCTGAGGAAATGGGCAAAAGGAATGCTTTTGGATGAGAGGCGTAGGGCGCTTGGGATCAACATCGGAACTCGGAGACCTCCTCATATGGCGTTTCTTGGGAATCCAGGGACAGGTAAAACCATGGTGGCTCGAGTTCTCGGGAAGTTGCTTCACACGGTTGGGATTTTGCCGACTGATAAGGTAACGGAGGTGCAGAGGACAGACTTGGTTGGTGAGTTCGTTGGTCACACAGGGCCAAAGACTAGGAGAAAGGTGACAAACAAATTTAGACTTATTCTCATTTTACAACTTTTGGTTTCAAGAATCTTGAAATCTTTTTTGGTTTTTCTTGACAAGATTCAAGAAGCTGAGGGAGGGATTCTGTTTGTGGACGAAGCGTACCGTTTGATCCCAATGCAGAAGGCGGACGATAAAGACTACGGTCTAGAAGCTCTGGAAGAGATCATGTCTGTGATGGACACGGGGAAGATCGTGGTGATATTCGCGGGGTACAGCGAGCCGATGAAGCGTGTGATCGCTTCGAACGAAGGGTTTTGCAGAAGGGTGACAAAGTTTTTCAATTTCAGCGATTTCAGTGCCAAGGAGCTCGCGCAGATACTGCACATCAAGATGAGTGACGGTCAGGCAGGAGAGGACACTCTGTTCTGTGGGTTTAGGTTGCATGAGTCTTGCACTCTGCAGGAGATAGCGGCTGTGATTGAGAGAGAGACGACGGAGAAGCAGAGGAAGGAGATGAATGGGGGATTGGTTGATACGTTGCTGGTTAACGCGAGGGAGAATCTTGATCTCAGGCTTAGCTTTGAATGTGTTGATACTGATGAGATTTGTACTATCAGGTTGGAGGATTTAGAGGCTGGACTTCGAGTTTTCTCGCAGTGAGGAAGAAGAAGATTCTGATGGCTGATGATTGGATTGGTTAGTGTTACGAAAACTGTATTGATTTCAATTCTTTACATGATATTATTCTTTATGTTTTGTCTTTCCTCAACATCTTGTAGAAGGGAGAGAGAGAGTCTATGGTTTTTGGTCTGATCGGGTCTATTTGTGGTGTATTGCAATATTGATATTTTTTTGGCATTTTTGTCTTACTTTTCTTTATTTCTTATATATTTTATTTTTGTTGACATGTTTTTCTAGATACAGATAAAAATAATAATCCATCTGTTTGGGTAACTAATAACTTAAAATTCGTATAATTGTATCAGAATTTACTTGGATTTGAATCTGATCTTTTTACCTGATTTATTCAGAGTTTGGATAGTGATGTTTTAGTTAATCTAGTGAAGTAAACTTCTTTATGATGGACAATAAAATTATTTTCAAACAGAATGTTTATTAACTCTCATCAGTATAGTATTACCACTCGATAGTATCTTATAATGAAAATAGAGAAAAAATGTATGAAAAGTAAACCATGTAGCACTTATACTAGGCGTGATTTAAGTCTAGCTCTCGTTGAAACTGTCTCCAAAATCTATTATCAAAAATGACTTTACACGTGATTAGTCCAAAATCCAAAAGCTTTAGAGCTACTCGATCACACCACTCACCAGTTGTAAACAACATTCCTTCAACAGTCAACCACTAATGTTTAAGATATTTGGGTTATATGATTTTTATAAGACCTCATTTTCTGTAAAATAAACCATTTCAAAAAAGTGATTTAGAATACGGTAAAGGTTGAATAATTTTAGGTAACTTTGCAGACAATAGTTACTCAAAAAAANAAATTTTAGGTAACTTTGCAAAAAAAAGTTACCAAAAAAAAAAAAAAAAAAAAGAAACAAACAAAAATTGCAGACAGTATAATATGGGAATGATTTTTCTTTTTTTTTATTGTGCATATATTTGGATATAACTTTGAAACAAGTAAACATCCTATTTTGATGTTCTTTTTTCCCCTTTCGTTCGATATTTGGTTTGATTAGACGTTAATATAAACAAATGAATTGGCGCACTAAGTGTCCAAATAACTATTTAATTATAGAGAGACTATATTATTTTTTATAAAAAAAGCACTTTAAAGTGACAAGGATTGCTTGGTTAAGATTGAAACCTCTAATCCAATCAAAATAGAACACACAAATATCCAAATGTGCTAATTTATTGTTTCCACCATCACCAAGAAACCCAGTATCCTAATGCAAAAATGTACCAATTAAGTAATGCATAAACTATGTAAATTTAACTTAGCAGGACGTGGGTAAAATGCTAACCACATGTTAGGTGCATTATAAAAATATTATTATGCTTGGAATAAAACAAGAATTTATAGCATCAAAGCATGGTCCTTAATTCGCCAGATCCTAAGAAACAGTGACCTCCTCTAATCGGCGAAGGACGGTTCTCTCTCTTTTTTCAATATTTTCAATATTTTTTCAAATATTCTCACCTTTCATTTTTAGTATATATTTCCATTCTCATCGAATCGTACGCCTTTGATTTGGATGATTTTCATTTTGTGAATGTTATCTATATTACGAAAGCGATTTTATAGATCATACTTATCAAATTTTTCAAGTCTCTACAACATACCAACGAAACAATCGTAATCGATCAATTGATGATGAACAGCGACAAAAGTCGCTACAGTTTACATGATGTATGCGTATCATTGGAGCCAACAGATATGATTGTGGGATCCGCACATCTAAACGAGATATTGCCACTATCTGGTAACGACACGCGTCCATGGGTGAGGCATCAAGTGGTCCATGCTGGTCCAATGAATTCAATTATTGTTTAAGTGTCTCTTTAAACCCAATGACTGTTCGAAACGTTTTGAGCCCGACCAAATTACAGTGGCCAACTGTCACGTCTGAAAATTTTTACAGTCCGATAATGACAGTAAAAGTGAAGCGTCGTGTTGGGGATATGCTTGATTCTGAGTGGGTGGATGCCTCGTTGACTTCTTATCACTCGATTTATGTTTACTGTCGCCTTAACTACGGCAAATACAGAGGCAATTTTTATTATGCAATCAGCTCTAAGCATGTGGGTTATTCCCTCTGTTTCTGAAAATTTATTTTTTCGGGGAAATGTTTTCTGTTTTCAATGTACAAGTTATTACTCCATCCCTCTCAACTCTCAATATATAATTTTTTGTTTTAAAAAATGATTCAAAATATAAGTAATTTTCAAATTTCAATGTATTTTAAATTTTATTAATTATTGTGTGATCAATTATATTTTGCAGTTTTTTCAAATGATTTACTGAATTATATTTTATTTATTAATTATATAATATTTTATTATTTTTGAATAGTTTTCTTGATTTTTGTAGTTTAGTTTAAACAGCTTATATTTTAGAACTGAATGAGAAGTTAATAAAGATGAATTGTAAAAAAAAAAAAAAATAACTAAAATTATTGTATTTTAATTCATTAAAAGTTGAAGGAAATTGGTAATAGCAGGAAATAATACAATGATCATTCAGTATTAGTTTGTATTCTTAATATATATATATAAACTCCAGAAAACTATTTTTTGGAAACAAATGGAGTATTTTTCAAAAAGTTATATATGAGCGGTAATTTATGTTAGAACATTTGTAATCGTTTTAAACCATTAATTAATAAGAAATAATTTTTTGGCTAAGTGCGCTTCTAAACTATCTGATTTAGTTATATAACTTAAAATTATTCAAAGAATGATTGGTGAACTAATATATGGAAATTCATTTTAAGGCATGTTTGGTAAACCGCATAAGTAAAAATGTAAGTAAAAAAAATTGAAACTGCAAAAAGAAAGTTAAGTCGGTTATGCGGATTTTTTNGAGTCGACCGAACGGTCACCGACCAGTCCTGGGGCCCGGACCGATGGTCCGAGCTTTGTCCAGCTGTATCCAGTTATTCCGAGGGCCGAACCCGAACAGGAACCCCCGACTATCCCCTCGAGCTTTGCTCAAAGGGGTCCAGCGCCCTAAACGGAAGGGATGTTAAATCCGTTGTGGCCAAGGGCACTCCAGCTGGAGCTCCTTTACCACTAGACCAAGACAACTTGGTTGGTTATCCGGATTTAATTTCCAAAAGAAGCACAGATTCTTGATTCTAATTCAACAAATGTTATGATTTTGGATTCATATCAAACAAAATTCGGTCTTTCCAATTTCTGTTATGCTCAAATGATTAAAATATTTTATCCAAATGGTTTTTAAGTTTTTAAAACTTTGTTTTGTTTCAGGAGCCACCATCTAAATTTGAGGTACTTATGAATGATGTACGTGTATCTATTTTACATTTTTATAAAAGTGTGTACACTGAAAAGTTTAAACCAAAAAAAAAAAAATGTAAAAGCAACTTGGATAAAGTTTTATCAAACTTATGGTATTTAAAGTAATACATAAAAGAAAAAAATGTGAAGCCTACTTTGTTGTTACTACAAAAGAGAGATAACTTTAAGGGTCTGTAGCTTTAATACGTAACTCAAAATATCAAAAGTAGATCAAATTTGCTGTCATTTGTGAATAAAATTACAATTCCCCTCGAAAAACTTAAAAACAAAGTCAAACATTTTTTTATATTAAAATAAAAATTACACGATGTTATACGTCCATCAAGCCGGTAAACCAGCAGATATTATGAAATCTCCAGAAAACAAACCCAAATAAGTGAAACTAAGCTCCAAAACACTCGGAGACAAAACAATACCACATAAACAAAACCAAACACATTAGAGTTAAGAATTAAAACGAAAAAAGTATTTAGGGAATAATAAAAAAACGAAGCACAACACCCAAGCCAAACTAAAACAGAAACCAAAACTAGTTTCGAACTTCTGGAGAACCTTCATAGAACTCTTACCGAAAAAGTCTTACCTGAAGAAACACAAACCACCTATCAACTCACAATAATAACCTTCACAATCGCCAAATAGTACAAACTGGCAGAAGCACTCAATACAGAAGAGCTCTCGAACAGACGAAAGATAAAGACAGAGAGCAAACTACGGAGACACACAACACCTTACCACCACCGAAAAAACTTTCCACTCAAAACACATGTCTTCATAACCCGGCCAAAGAACTGACTCCCGGATACGGCGATATCGGATACGACTGACACTCGCTTCGATAAAAGCACCAAAGAAGAGATGAGCTCTCGATCAGAAAGAAAAGGAACAACAAAGAACCCAACCTGACAACACCGAACTCCAATGAGAATAGGAAGGATCGAACCAGAGGGAAACCCGAACAAAGCGAAAGTCTCAAAAGCTCAACGAAACACGAACGGCTACTATAAAGACAGAGAGGGCGAAAAACCAGACCTAGAGCGAGATCTAGACGCTGAGAGACGAGAAGGTGAAGATAGCAACCACGCTAAACCAAAGATCATCAAGATCCGGAAACCCTGTCCTCAAGAACGCCTAAAGCTAACCAAATCTGGAGGATTAAACCAACTAAGCATCTGCAACTTCTTCAATCACAGTCAAACCAAGCGCAGAAAAACAAACAAGCGACTGAAGCAAAACAACACAGCTAAAACGGAATAAGAAACCGGCGCTGAAAATCCGACCAAAAGAGGTGGCGACACCACAAGGACACCGTCACCTACAAAAAGCTAAAACAGTAAGGCAAAACTCCTCAATACACCGCTTTACTAAACCAAATCCACCGTCGAGGAAGGAAAGACCTTAGAGTTCCAGGAAACCAAGGGACTCAGCAGCTCTGAACTCACCCACCACTCACACAAGATTTACCGCCACTAGACCGCCATCCACGACGGTAGCAGGTTAGCCTTCGGCGGGGGATTGAGCAACTTCTTCCAACTCCAAAATCTTTGATTCCTCCAATAACTAGACATACCACGAAAGACACTAAGAGAAACTCGACCGATACCATGGCTGTGAAAGCCCACGGCCGTCGGCTAAGCCACACACCAGATTTGCAAACTAGGGTTTTGCTGCCACGAGAGAGAAAGAGTTACCAAGAGAGGAAAGAGATAAGGCGAAAGGTTTGATCATGAAACAAAGTCAAAACATATGATGGACTTTTAAGTTTTAACAATATAAATCAGAAAAAGATATATACCGTCAACTTTCTATGAAACCCGATATGACTACCGACTCTGTCTCTCTGTCCTAATACTCACGTAACTAACAACTTTCGATCTGTCCTTTTTTTTCTTTTTTTGGTTATACATTAATAATAACTTAGAAAAACAAAATAAATAGCAATAATTAAATAATAACAAGAACCCAGAGATCACATATCATGTGAAGCTAAAAGTCTAAAAGCCACCTCGAAACAAAGAAAACGGATAAGGCGGTGTTGCTGGATTTGACTCTACCACTCCCCTAAACGTCGCCGTTTCGTTGAACCTTGTTGTCTCTCCCTGCATACTCCCACATCCTCCGCCTCCGTTTACGCTCTCCGGCAACGACAAACACGACGTTAACGATGATGACGTCGACGATGACGAAGTAGAGATCATAGAGTTTGCCACCAGACCGGTCTCATTGTAAGTAACAAAATGCCCCGGCCTCTGCATCGGAACAGCCCACCCCAACGAATTCTCCGGCGACTGAGTAAGGTAACGATTCTCCGGCGGAGAAGGCGACGGCGATATCACACAAAACACCTTCCCGTTTCCATCATCTTCCTCTCCTTCCTCTGACTTCACCGCCGTCGAAACCGTGACGCGACGCTTCTTCTTGTCCGAGACTTGCTTCTTCCTCTCTTTCTCTAGCATCATCCTCGGTAGGAGATCGGGATCTTCGACGACCTTGTAAAGAAACGCCATCATCTGCTCCGGTCTCTTCTCCGTCGCCTCGATCCTCTGGTTCATCCTCTGAATCTCCAGCTCAAGCTCCCTCTGCTCCTCTTTCAACCGCTCGATCTCTCTCACGATCTCACAGTCCTCCAAATCCTGACCGTACATCATCCCACGCGCGTGTTTTCTACGCGCTATGTTCTTGAGCAGGTGCTTCTGCCCTCTCAAGAAATGCTCGTTCGCGAACTCCCACCGATCCGGATCCACTTTGCGAAACCCCTGGAGAAAAGATTCAACCAACACAAGAAAATCAACATTGGTTCGGTGTTTGGAATCTTGTCAAGAAGTTGGAATTGAGAGAGAGTAGTATAACTTACATAAGTGTTGAGCTGACGAACGAAGCTGCTGAAATTGTTGTGTTTGAAATAAGCAGGCAAGATTCGTTGAGAGAAGTCGAGAGGGTCAACGACGATGAAGCTGTTGTGTGCAGGTCCCCAAGTGATGAGCCAATCGGTAGAAGGATCGTTAACCATCTGATATGTCTTCACAACGAAAGGTGCGATCACGTTTGTGTTGTTTGTTGTGGTGTTGTTAGTATTGTTGTCGTCCTCCATNCTTTTTTTTTTTTTTTTTTTTTTTTGCTTTCTTTCTTTCTCTCTTTTGCTTCTCGCTTTATATGTTTGCTGTTGGTAAAGAAATTAAGGAGCAAGCTTATGGGTTTATATAAACAAAACCAAATAGGAAAAAGTATAGCAGTATTAGTAAGTGTGACAGTGAGATAGTGTGAGGACGTGGCTTGCTTTTGTGATAACGTGGCAACTTCGTGTTTTGCTTTTACAGTGTCACGGGCATACTATGGGACCCTCTGCAGGTGCCCGAAAGCTTCATGTCCTTTGCCGTTTTCTAAAAATTTCTTAGGTGACAAGTTATTTGATCCGACCATGTGTAAAAGATCTATGCATATATACTAAATTGGGTTTGTGATCCTATTCGTCACGAAAAATTCAGAATCGTCTACGGATTTAAGCAAAATATTGAAACTATCAAGCATAGATAGTTTAGTGTGGATTTAGTGTACTTCAGAGGAGGTTGTGCTGCTAACATCATATATAATTGATAAAAAAATTATCTCCGAATCTCCTGCATAAACTATAGAGTTTCCAATTCTTGACAGGAAGAATTTTTCTTTTATTCAATGCTTTGTTCTTTTTTCCTTTTACAATAATAAAACTAGAAAATCATTTCTATTTCCCAGTCACTCTCTAACCTGCAAAATACCCCCATTTCCCTATTCATATCCATGGATTCTTGTAGGCCTGGACAAATTATCCGCTATATCCGCTTCGATCTGTTATCTTCTTCAATTCGATCCGAAAAATCCAGACAACTGTAACGATACAAAGCAAAGCCAATACTGAAATTCAATATCCATTAAAAATAGAGTAAATAGCATATATTATTTTTTTTAAACCGAATATCCGATTCAATCTGTATTATAATAATTACATATATAGATACATATTATAGTAAAAAAATTGTTCTTTTTGTCTTTAGAACTATACAATTCAACAAAAATATTGTCACAGTTATAATCCACTCATTTATACAGTAAAAAATTTAATAACATAACAGTAGCTTATTTAATTATTTTAAAATTATTAATACTGTGACCAAATAAAAAATTAACAAATAATATGGTTAAAATTTTAAAATTATTTTTGCATTATGTTTTAGTGTTAACGATAATGGGTTTCGTTGTACCATTATGATCGATTAATTTACGTTTTTAGAATTTAAAAATAAAAACATATTATAATATATAGGGATATATCTATATACTTTTCAATTATTTATAACTAATATATGTTTTTAGTTTTTTTTTTAATATTTTACGGATCGAATAGGATATCCGCATTTTTTTTTTTTACGGATATCCAGATTTTTAGATTTCGAAAACTTTCAGATCAAAGCAGGTTACCTAATCAAATATCTAGATGAGTCGGAGCAGATCGCAGATCACAGATATTTTCTGGATATGCACTCCGGTGTCCAGGGCTAGAGTCTTGTAATAAAATAGGCAGAAGTGTTGCAACTTGCAAGGGTTATCTGATCATAGGGTATATAAATTGCAATAACATACACTACATGAATGGACAAATATTACTTGGTTAAGAATCAAAACCATTAGTTCCAATCAGAATCACACGCATCAAAGGCTTTAATATTTTATTGTTTCTGCCACCCCCAGGAAATCCAATAGCGATCTTTGAAACAAATTTACCAGATAAAATTAGTATAGACTTAACTCAGAGGACGTGGGTCAAACGCTAACCACATATTACGTGTGTTACGATAAACAAATGATATATTTTGTTTGAATAAAACAACAATTTCTATTGCATCAACGCATGGTCCTTAATTCGGCATAACCTCAGAGACAATGACCTCCTCGAATCAGTGAGGGACAGTGCTCCCTTTTTCATTTTTAAATTGTTCTCACTTTTCTTTTTTTAGTAAATATTTCCTCTTTAAATCGAATCTTGGAACTTTTATTTGGACAATGCATAATACTTAATACTATGATCGATCACTAAATGGGTTTAGATAATCATAATGCTATAGTTTCTGTTTGTTTAATCAATAGCATATTTCAAAAGCCAGCGACGGTTTTGTTTTGTAATGGTTACTGAATATTTCACCTATCCAAGCAAATTGTTAGATAGAGATTGGTATATTGCTATCACTTTGTAATTAATTTGCATTCATTAGTAAATCATTAGACATACTGAAAAAGGTAATATCTAATGATGATATAAAACAGAAAGAACACAAATTTAGTGGATATATAGCAAAAACGATAAATAATACTATCAAAATAGTTTTTTATAAGGTAGCAATACGAATAACGGTACAATACAATAAAAGATATTTCAAAATTTTCATCTTGGTATCGCTTTTTGTTATTGATTTTGTGATTAATAACTATGAAACTGGTATATCCTCTTACCATAGCATTATAAATTACCAATCAAACCCCACGATTTGTCAAGCTACAATCAATCTGTCTACCTGTTTTTATAATTGTTAATAATAGTAATAAAAATTAATCAATGCTTAGTAATAAAAAATTTATGTGGAGACATATCTCCCCCACTTCAAATATTTGTTGTCCGTAACGAAAACAAAGGGATAGATAGCTCGATGAGAATATTTTAGTCTTTAGTACTAGTAGAAGTGTAATTTTTTAGTCAATGAGACGGTGACGAGGTATGCTTTTTGTAATAACGTGGCAAGTTCGTGTTATGCTCTTATGTGGGCCCCATGAAGGTGTGTCCTAAAAAGCCTTAGGTCAATTGGTTTCCTTAGGTGGCAAGTTATTGGTCCAGGCCATATCGATAAACGATAATATATGTGCGAAGAAAATACTTTCAGAGAGAAGAGCCAGGACACGCGCGTGGGATACTGACATTGTCTCGCACTGATTGGTTAGTGACAGAGGAACGAATAGTTACCTGACATGCTGTGTTAGAATCTCCACTACTCGATTGTTTTTTCTTTCTGTTGGATACTTTAATAATTTCAACTCAGGTTAACAAATTTATTTTGTATGATAAAATATTATAAGAATGGATGTAGTACGGATTAATTAGTTTACTAAGGCGACTTATACGTCATTTCATACGTCATAGGGAGCGCCCTAAAAAAAAGTAATATATTCAATTTAGGGATAAAATCTGTTTTCCATTCCTTTGTTGAGTCTTGAGAGACACAACACAACGTATGTATGTTGCTCATAATTAGCATTACAGTAATATACTATCTAATAACATCTCCAACCTATCACTATGTATTCTCTATCTCTTCTTGTAATGAAATTTTTTTAAAATATAGGTACAATTCTCTGTAAATCACGTTTATTTCTAACTCAAAAACAACAAAAATCTAAAAAAAAATTCTTTATATTTAGAGAAACAAGTAGAAATATAGAAGAAAAAAATAGAAATGGATTGGAAAGAATTACACCTCTATTTTTAAATTTTTTATTATAAGAATAGAAATAGAAATAGAAATATATATTAGAGATGGTCTAAATGGCAATAAAATTTGATATTAGTATATATGTTGGGGATTTTGTCTAAAAATAAAAAGTATATATGTTGGGGAAAAATCATTTGAGGGTTTGTCTACTAGAAAAAAAAACCGTTTGCGAGTAAAAAACAAACAAGAAGGAGCTTGAGAACATTTGTATGATGTTTAAAAAAAAAAAAAGATTCTCAGCCTCTCAGGCGTTTTAGTCACTTTTTGCGAATTATAGGAACTTGAAAACTCATTTGATATTATTTGAATACTCGTCGTTGTAGAAATCAAACTGCAGACCAAATTGTAAAACCGGATTATATGCTGCTAAATTAACAAANAAAAAAAAAAAAAAAAAAAAAAAAAAAAAAAAAAAAAAAAAAAAAAAAAACTGAAAAAATTAAAATATGCTCGACTGCTGTCTAAAAAAATGGTTTCATAAGAAATTTCATTTAATCATAGCTTTTATTTTGAAGCTTTTGGATGTTCATCACTTAACATCAAAATATTCAGGTTAAGTAAGCACTTTGGGTACAAGTATAACCTGTGTTCGAAAACTCGGCCGAGTTGGCGAATACTCGGCCGAATAATCGTGTTAGGTGGCTTTCCGAGGCGAGTTGGTGTAATCGGAGCGATTAATTTTGGAAGTGTTAGAAATTTCGTTTTCCTTGTTTAAATTCGATTGAACAGTGATATATATCTAAAAATCCTTAGATTTTGGACATGAAATCGAAGAAAATAAAAAAAAAATGATTAAAATGAAGAAATTATGAAGGAGAACGAATTGTGCTGCGGAAATTAGGGTTGCAGAGGTCGATCTGGTTTGGAAGAAGATGAAGTTGAAAAGTCTAATATACCCTTCATTAAATTCTAAACGAAAAAATTGACCAAAATCCCCGTTGCAGGAGTCGAACTCCACACCTTGGACCCTTTAATAAAGGATCAGACCACTAGACTACGCTGTACTTTGATAATTAGCCTACAATATATATTATATAACAATAAAAGTAGATAAAAGCCTTAAAACTAATCCCTGATTACTCTCCGATTTATTTCCGATTTTGCAAAAATCGCTACTCCCGGACCGAGCGCCCGAGTACCGCCCAACGAGATTTAGAACACAGAGTATAACCGATAAGGATAAGACATAATAATTTAATTTATAATGAAGACAAAGTCATCAAAATTCGTTTTATCAAAAAAGTCATCAAAAGTTCAAATCCCACTGTCAACACTTTATTGTTTTTTTCCTTTTTCCTGCCCTCGATCTGAACCGTTAATCTAACGGTTCTAAAACTTTATTTTCCTGGAATTAAACCCACAAATCTAAAAAATCTTCCCCGCCACTGCCAAAATCCAATTTGCCCCTAAAAGTTTTCAAAAACATTTCTGCAGAATTTTCAGAAAAATCAGATTTCATTGGAAACGAAGAGAAAGCAGCGAATCTAGTTTTCACAATCTTCAATTTTTTTTGTTCTCAATGGCTCAAGCAGCGAGACTAAGCATGAGAATGCAGAAGGAGCTGAAGCTTCTCCTCTCAGATCCACCTCACGGCGCTTTGTTTCCACATCTCTCCTCCGCCGCCGCTGGCTCCGGCGATTTCTCTACCCTCTCCACAATCGACGCCCGTTGGCTTCTCGCATCCCCCTCTTTTTTTTTTTTTTTTTTTTTTTTTTTTTTTTTTTCCAAGTTTCCGCAATCGATATCTCTCTCTTGTCAGCGATTTTAACCCGGTTATGGTTTTTTTCCAGAGATCGAAGGTCCTGAAGATACTGTATATGCTAACGGAATCTTCGAAGTGAAGATCCAAATCCCTGAGAGGTACTATTTCGAATCTATTTTGGTGTCGATGATTTTGGTTCCTCTCGAAGTCTGATGAGAAATTGGCTTTTATCAGATATCCATTTCAGCCGCCGATTGTGTCTTTCGCGACTCCGATTTACCACCCAAACATTGATAACAGCGGCCGGATTTGCCTTGACATCTTGAATCTCCCTCCCAAGGTGAGCGTTTTGGTTTCATTCAAGTCTTTTTGTTGATTTGTTGTAGCAAATTCGTGTTAGATACTTAGATGTCGACTCTTGTTTAGCTAAAAATCTCAATTCATGTAATCCATCTTGTTCTTGGCTATTAGAATACATGAAAGCTATTTCAAGAGTAAACGATGTAAATGCATTTTCACCTTTTTGGTTATAGCAGCTATGTGCCTTTTGGCTGCTTTTCTTCTCCTTCTTTTCTTTTCTTTTCCATTTCTTGATCTGAATCTTGCAAGTGTGTAGGTACAAATGTGCATAGTAGTAGCAAGAAAAAAGTGTCTTCTTTATGCAAAACAGATAACAGTGGTTAGTTTTTGTGATATGAGCACAGGGTGCTTGGCAACCATCTTTGAATATCTCGACAGTGTTGACGAGCATCGGGTTGTTGCTGAGTGATCCGAATCCAGACGATGGCTTGATGTGTGAAGTAGTAAGTCTTTTGCTTGTAGAAATGCTTTTGAATCACACACTCATTCTCTCTGAAGTATTTGTCCTTATGTTTTTTTCCAGAGCAGGGAGTACAAATACAATAGACAGACTTTCGATTACAAGGCACGAGAGATGACTGAGAAGTATGCAAAGGCCAAGGCTGATGGAAGCACCACCAGCTTCACATGCGAGGTCAAGGTGCATAAATTTAGCTATTCTTGCATATTTTTTTCTTCAGCAAATCTGAGTCTTCAAATGAGCTTGAAGTAAAAGTTCCATTTTTGTGTGTCTGTAGAGTCATGTTGATGAGAAGGCTTCTGAAAGTGGAAACAGTGTTTTAGCCGGTGGTAATCAGGAGAAGCTTGACGGGACTAAGCTGAAGCTAACAGTGGGATCTTCCTTAGGCACAACACATACAGAGGACCTTGACAATGCAGGAAAAGATGTACAAAATGGAAAAAGAAAAACAGCGACCGGTTTCTGTGAGGCGAACACATCTGGCAACTATGGGATGGAAACGAGCAGGAAGAGGCTATCTCTTGCATTGCCTTTGCCTCCTCAATCTCAAAAGAATGGCTTGTGTGCTGAACAACAGCTCGCAGATGGAGTTTCAGCATCTTGCAAAGAAAACAAGAAACCAAATTCAGATCGAAAGAAGCTTTCTCTGGGGACGAAGCAGCCGTTGGGTAATGCAGCATCGCTCAATTATAATAACTTGGCCTCCTCGAGTTTTCGAAAGCCTGCTGTGAAGAGTGACTGCAATAGACTGAGCCGAAAACTCTCCTTGAGACCTCTCGGAGAGTCGCAACAGTTGAATGAAGTATGCAAAACCGAGGTGCTTGCGGAAACTAATCGAGATGCAAGAAATTGGCGCGGCGAGTTTGAGAACTCAGGTTTGGAAGGAGCATCATCAATGTCTGAATCAATTGTTGTTCTTGACAGTGATGATAGTGGAGACGAAGAAGAAGGAAAAACAGTGTCTTCGAGGTCAAGATTGTCCTTGGCAAGAAGAGGCCTCAAGTGTAAACCTTGAAAACTGTTTTGTTTTCTTGTGTTAATTTTTTTTTTTTTAATTTGTGTGTTCAGAGTGAATTTCTTCTATATATTAAGCATATGGTTATTAATATTAAGCATATGGTTATACCCTACAAAAACTGTTCCAAATCTAGCACAAGATGCTTGTAAATTCTAAAAGTAACACAAATTGTTTTGAGAAAATATTTGTTTATCTTAAATAAGTTACACATAGAATTAAAATAATATTAAGTTTGTCCTCTCTTTTTCCAGTTTAGGGTTTCAATTTAAGAAAGAGTTTTGAATGATTTTGGAAAAATATATAAACTACATTAATGTATTATTTTAAAGAATTGGCCATAATTTAATTAATAATTAGTTGCAAACACATCTGCCAGGGCCAACATTGCCGATTTTGCCCGGGCCAGGATTGCAGACTCCATCCTTGGGACATGTGAAGACACAATCAAAGTCATTCTTACAAGGTGGTGCTGGTGTCTCCGTCATAATCCTGCCGGCGTAATTTGAACTTCCGGTGATAACTTCGAATTTCTCGTCAAGTCCAGTTAGCTTTCTTGCTTCTGCTCCAAGATCTTCGCCATCATTAACATAAACACGAAGGCTTTAACAATTAGTAATTTGTTTTCTCTCTCCAATGGAAAATATAGATACTTTTTCTTTCTCATCATTTTGGGTCTAATGTATGAATTTAATAAAAATACTTACTAGATGTGATGACCAAAATGAAAATCAAGAGCGGAAGCTTGAGAGAAACGTTCTTCATTTTCAAATTTTTGTTTGGAGTTTTCAACTATAAAATTTTAGTCAAAGAAAGTTGATGTTGTTTCGTCGGATTGAGCCAAATTTTCATATATATATATATATATATATATAATTTAGCAAGTCCAGTTTTGTTAACACAGCTGGTCACAGATTTGGAGAAATAATACATTGTCAGATAGATGGACTTGATATATTGTTTATATCATTATGAGGAAAATTAGTATTTGTGTATATCTTATATATTGCTAAATAGATAACTTTGAGATTTCTTTACAAAACTTCATCATTTTAAACAGAAATATTTCCTATCATCTCTAAATATAGTTATAAATTTGTGGACTTCTACTATAGCTAATATTGATTACCTCTAATAGGTAGATTTCCATTCTTGTAGTTTGTAAGAATTCTCTAAGTCTCTGCCATCTCGTTGATCGGAGTTTTAAAAATTCTAGGGTTTATTAAAGAGAGAAGACGATAGAACAAAGAGTTAGAAGTATTGATGCGATATAATGAAGGAGAAGCCATGTATAAATGAAGACAAAAGTTTCTTTTTTTCCGTAAATTTTCTTTTATTTTGTTGAAGGAAAAGCTGTTGGATATTTAAAAAAAAAAAATTAACTACTTTGAAAATTTGGTAAAATAATAACTTATCTAGAACATGGGGAACAAAAAAAAGAAAAAAAAAACCTATCTAGAACATAAGGAAAACTTCTTTTACCCAAGTTTCAATTTTTTAATAATAATTTTTAGCGTTTATACACTAGATATTTGGAGGCAATATATGTCAGGTTTATTGTCTTTTGCTTTGTGGAACGTTCTATAGTGATACTATATGAGGTTTGATGCGTGGAGTTGGACGAGGCATATTAATTCTCATTTCAGTTCTCTTTTCTATAAAATGTAAATCAGAAGTAGTCAAGAAAATGACTTTGGGTTTGACGTGGATAAGTGTGAAGAAAAATTCAAGGATCAAGAAGTAAGTATTCGAAAGTGATATGAGTTTAGCCTATGCTTTGATTGTCATATGTTTGTAAACACAATGAGTCTATGCTCGATGGCCATGAGATCTATATCGTTTGCATTCGCCATGAGAGTATAGATTGATTCAATCAATCTGAGTTTATCTTTGTCGTTCGTTTTATCATAATCCATAAAGCGAGATTGAGATTCCGTATCTTAACAGAGGATCAGTAATGAAGAAACAGATTGTGATGTAAATCATTATTCAGAATATTTCAAGCTTCGTATAGTAATATTTGTATTATCATATGTAATCAAAAGCGTCTGTAGTCCAACGGTTAGGATAATTGCCTTCCAAGCAATAGACCCGGGTTCGACTCCCGGCAGACGCATATCTTTTTATTTTTATGAAGTATAAGTTCGAAAACTCTGTTAAGTGTTAAGTATTAAATCCCAGCGAAAGTAACACCTGCAAACGTAAAGAAGGTATTTGCCATACTTTGCTTTCAGCTCCTGGACCTCTATATGTTCAAACAAGAAATCAAATTAATATTGTTAGTCTTTTTGAATCGTTTGCTTCTTTTCATTATATATGTTCTGATATGCTTAAAAAGGGGAATTGCCAAAACTGGTACACAATTTCATTTGAAATGCAAAACTAATACCTATATTGAATTATGAGCAAAACTAGTATTATGGGCCTGTACAATTACAAACTAAGCCTTTATGAACAAAGGAAAAAACGCTGGTCGCAATGTCTTTCTTACCATTTTTAAAGTCTATTCATGAAGTCTACGGAGTATTAGACTTCATCATGAAGTCTAATTCGTAATCACAACTCAAATTTAATTTAGAAAATTATTGGAAATTTTTTTGATGAAACAAAATTATACATAAATAAGATTAGAACATTTAGCATCTATGAAAAGCAAAATTGCATAAAAATAAATTCATATAAGTCAAGTAAGATAAATTATGTTTGTAACCTATAAACCATGTGAACTCTACTCAAGAAGTCTAATAATTGCTAAAACATTAAATTTTAATTTTAAAATTTACAAAAAATATTTTGAAAAACATATTTACACATAAATTTAACACAGGCAACTGCAATCCATATAAAATAATTTTACAAAAAATTAATCAATTTAGATCAAGTAAGACAAATTATGTCAAAAAAAAAAAAAAAAAATTGTGTGAAGTCTACTCATGAAGTTTATTAAA